>JBBBDQ010002137.1:0-305000 GCA_037127315.1 Ascarosepion bandense
CTGATTCTTATGAAAATTCATGTGTAGAATCATATGGTTTCATTTAAAATTTTTCTGATCAATATAAATGAGTGTACTGAACGACCAAAAACTGCGCATTTAGTGTATTTTCATGCATATCAAGATTAATGCTGATTCTTATGTAAATTGATGTGTAGAATCATATGGTTTCATTTAAAATTGATTCTGAGCAATATAAATGAGTGTACTGAAAGCCCGAAAATTGCGCATTTAGTGTATTTTCATGCATATCAAGATTAATGCTGATTCTTATGTAAATTGATGTGTAGAATCATATGGTCTCATTTAAAATTGATTCCAAGCAATATAATGAGTGTACTGAAAGCCCGAAAATTTGGCATTTACTGTATTTTCATGCATATCAAGATTAATGCTGATTCTTATGTAAATTGATGTGTAGAATCTTATAGTCTCATTTAAAAGTGATTCTGATCAATATAAATGACTGTACTGAAAGACCAAAAACTGCGCATTTAGTGTATTTTCATGCATATCAAGATTAATGCTGATTCTTATGTAAATTGATGTGTAGAACCATATGGTCTCATTTAAAATTCTCTCTGAGCGATATAAATGAGTGTACTGAAAGCCCGAAAATTGCGCATTTAGTGTATTTTCATGCATATCAAGATTAATGCTGATTCTGATGTAAATTGATGTGTAGAATCATATGGTCTCATTTAAAATTGATTCTGAGCAACATAAATGATTGTACTGAAAGCCCGAAAATTGCGCATTTAGTGTATTTTCATGCATATCAAGATTAATGCTGATTCTTATGAAAATTCATGTGTAGAATCATATGGTTTCATTTAAAATTGATTCTGATCAATATAAATGAGTGTACTGAACGACCAAAAACTGTGCATTTAGTGTATTTTCATGCATATCAAGATTAATGCTGATTCTTATGTAAATTGATGTGTAGAATCATACGGTCTTATTTAAAATTGATTCGGAGCAATATTAATGAGTGTACTGAAAGCCCGAAAATTGCGCATTTAGTGTATTTTCATGCATATCAAGATTAATGCTGATTCTTATGTAAATTGATGTGTAGAATCATACGGTCTCATTTAAAATTGATTCTGAGCAATATAAATAGGGGTACTGAAAGCCCGAAAATTGCGCATTTAGTGTATTTTCATGCATATCAAGATTAATGCTGATTCTTATGTAAATTGATGTGTAGAATCATACGGTCTCATTTAAAATTTATTCTGAGCAATATAAATGAGTGTACTGATAGCCCGAAAATTGCGCATTTAGTGTATTTTCATGCATATCAAGATTAATGCTGATTCTTGTGTAAATTGATGTGTAGAATCATATGGTTTCATTTGAAATTGATTCTGAGCAATATAAATGAGTGTACTGAAAGCCCGAAAATTGCGCATTTAGTGTATTTTCATGCATATCAAGATTAATGCTGATTCTTATGAAAATTCATGTGTAGAATCATATGGTTTCATTTAAAATTGATTCTGATCAATATAAATGAGTGTACTGAACGACCAAAAACTGCGCATTTAATGTATTTTCATGCATATCAAGATTAATGCTGATTCTTATGCAAATTAATGTGTAGAATCATACGGTCTCATTTAAAATTGATTCTGATCAATATAAATGAGTGTACTGATAGTCCAAAAACTGCGCATTTAGTGTATTTTCATGCATATCCAGATTAGTGCTGATTCTTATGTAAATTGATGTGTAGAATCATACGGTCTTATTTAAAATTGATTCTGAGCAATATAAATGAGTGTACTGAAAGCCCGAAAATTGCGCATTTAGTGTATTTTCATGCATATCAAGATTAATGCTGATTCTTATGTAAATTGATGTGTAGAATCATATGGTTTCATTTAATATTGATTCTGAGCAATATAAATGAGTGTACTGAAAGCCCGAAAATTGCGCATTTAGTGTATTTTCATGCATATCAAGATTAATGCTGATTCTTATGTAAATTGATTTGTAGAATCATATGGTTTAATTTAAAATTGATTCTGAGCAATATAAATGAGAGTACTGAAAGCCCGAAGATTGCGCATTTAGTGCATTTTCATGCATATCAAGATTAATGCTGATTCTTATGTAAATTGATGTGTAGAATAATATGGTTTCCTTTAAAATTGATTCTGAGCAATATAAATGAGTGTACTGAAAGCCCGAAAATTGCGCATTTAGTGTATTTTCATGCATATCAAGATTAATGCTGATTCTTATGTAAATTGATGTGTAGAATCATATAGTCTCATTTAAAAGTGATTCTGATCAATATAAATGACTGTACTGAAAGACCAAAAACTGCGCATTTAGTGTATTTTCATGCATATCAAGATTAATGCTGAATCTTATGTAAATTGATGTGTAGAATCATATGGTCTCATTTAAAATTCTCTCTGAGCGATATAAATGAGTGTACTGAAAGCCCGAAAATTGCGCATTTAGTGTATTTTCATGCATATCAAGATTAATGCTGATTCTTATGTAAATTGATGTGTAGAATCATATGGTCTCATTTAAAATTGATTCTGAGCAATATAAATGATTGTACTGAAAGCCCGAAAATGGCGCATTTCGTGTATTTTCATGCATATCAAGATTAATGCTGATTCTTATGTAAATTGACGTGTAGAATCATATGGTCTCATTTAAAATTGATTCCGAGCAATATAATGTGCGTACTGAAAGCCCGAAAATTGCGCATTTAGTGTATTTTCATGCATATCAAGATTAATGCTGATTCTTATGTAAATTGATGTGTAGAATCATATAGTCTCATTTAAATGTGATTCTGATCAATATAAATGACTGTACTGAAAGACCAAAATCTGAGCATTTAGTGTATTTTCATGCATATCAAGATTAATGCTGATTCTTATGTAAATTGATGTGTAGAATCATACGGTCTCATTTAAAATTGATTCTGAGCAATATAAATGAGTGTACTGAAAGCCCGAAAATTGCGCATTTATTGCATTTTCATGCATATCAAGATTAATGCTGATTCTTATGTAAATTGATGTGTAGAATAATATGGTTTCCTTTAAAATTGATTCTGGGCAATATAAATGAGTGTACTGAAAGCCCGAAAATTGCGCATTTAGTGTATTTTCATGCATATCAAGATTAATGCTGATTCTTATGTAAATTGATGTGTAGAATCATATTGTCTCATTTAAAATTAATTCCGAGCAATATAATGAGTGTACTGAAAGCCCGAAAATTTGGCATTTAGTGTATTTTCATGCATATCAAGATTAATGCTGATTCCTATGTAAATTGATTTGTAGAATCATATAGTCTCATTTAAAAGTGATTCTGATCAATATAAATGACTGTACTGAAAGACCAAAAACTGCGCATTTAGTGTATTTTCATGCATATCAAGATTAATGCTGATTCTTATGTAAATTGATGAGTAGAACCATATGGTCTCATTTAAAATTCTCTCTGAGCGATATAAATGATTGTACTGAAAGCCCGAAAATTGCGCATTTAGTGTATTTTCATGCATATCAAGATTAATGCTGATTCTTATGTAAATTGATGTGTAGTGATTCTGATCAATATAAATGACTGTACTGAAAGACCAAAATCTGAGCATTTAGTGTATTTTCATGCATATCAAGATTAATGCTGATTCTTATGTAAATTGATGTGTAGAATCATACGGTCTCATTTAAAATTGATTCTGAGCAATATAAATGAGTGTACTGAAAGTCCGAAAATTGCGCATTTAGTGCATTTTCATGCATATCAAGATTAATGCTGATTCTTATGTAAATTCATGTGTAGAATAATATGGTTTCATTTAAAATTGATTCTGAGCAATATAAATGAGTGTACTGAAAGCCCGAAAATTGCGCATTTAGTGTATTTTCATGCATATCAAGATTAATGCTGATTCTTATGTAAATTGATGTGTAGAATCATATGGTCTCATTTAAAATTGATTCCGAGCAATATAATGAGTGTACTGAAAGCCCGAAAATTTGGCATTTTGTGTATTTTCATGCATATCAAGATTAATGCTGATTCTTATGTAAATTGATGTGTAGAATCATATAGTCTCATTTAAAAGTGATTCTGATCAATATAAATGACTGTACTGAAAGACCAAAAACTGCGCATTTAGTGTATTTTCATGCATATCAAGATTAATGCTGATTCTTGTGTAAATTGATGTGTAGAACCATATGGTCTCATTTAAAATTCTCTCTGAGCGATATAAATGAGTGTACTGAAAGCCCGAAAATTGCGCATTTAGTGTATTTTCATGCATATCAAGATTAATGCTGATTCTTATGTAAATTGATGTGTAGAATCATATGGTCTCATTTAAAATTGATTCTGAGCAATATAAATGATAGTACTGAAAGCCCTAAAATTGCGCATTTAGTGTATTTTCATGCATATCAAGATTAATGCTGATTCTTATGAAAATTCATGTGTAGAATCATATGGTTTCATTTAAAATTGATTCTGATCAATATAAATGAGTGTACTGAACGACCAAAAACTGTGCATTTAGTGTATTTTCATGCATATCAAGATTAATGCTGATTCTTATGTAAATTGATGTGTAGAATCATACGGTCTTATTTAAAATTGATTCTGAGTAATATTAATGAGTGTACTGAAAGCCCGAAAATTGCGCATTTAGTGTATTTTCATGCATATCAAGATTAATGCTGATTCTTATGTAAATTGATGTGTAGAATCATATGGTCTCATTTAAAATTGATTCTGAGCAATATAAATGAGTGTACTAAAAGCCCGAAAATTGCGCATTTAGTGTATTTTCATGCATATCAAAATTAATGCTGATTCTTATGTAAATTGATGTGTAGAATCATATGATCTCATTTAAAATTAATTCTGAGCAATATAAATGAGTGTACTGAAAGCCCGAAAAATTCGCATTTAGTGTATTTTCATGCATATCAAGATTAATGCTGATTCTTTTTCGGGCTTTCAGCACACTCATTTATATTGCTCAGAATTAATTTTAAATGAGACCATATGATTCTACACATCAATTTACATAAGAATCAGCATTAATCTTTATATGCATGAAAATACACTAAATGCGCAATTTTCGGGCTTTCAGCACCCTCATTTATATTGCTCAGAATCAATTTTAATTTAAAACATATGATTCTACAAATCAATTTACATAAGAATCAGCATTAATCTTGATATGCATGAAAATACACTAAATGCACAATTTTCGGGCTTTCAGTACACTCATTTATATTGCTCAGTATCAATTTTAAATAAGACCTTATGATTCTACACATCAATTTACATAAGAATCAGCATTAATCTTGATATGCATGAAAATACACTAAATGCGCAGTTTTTGGACTATCAGTACACTCATTTATATTGATCAGAATCAATTTTAAATGAGACCGTATGATGCTACACATCAGTTTACATAAGAATCAGCATTAATCTTGATATGCATGAAAATACACTAAATGCGCAGTTTTTGGTCATTCAGTACACTCATTTATATTGATCAGAATCAATTTTAAATGAGACCATATGATTCTACACATCAATTTACATAAGAATCAGCATTAATCTTGATACGCAAGAAAATCCACTAAATGCGCAGTGTTTGGATTTCAGTACAATCATTTATATTGCTCAGAATCGATTTTAAATGAGACCATATGATTCTACACGTCAATTTACATAAGAATCAGCATTAATCTTGATATGCATGAAAATACACTAAATGCGCAATTTTCGGGCTTCCAGTACACTCATTTATATTGCTCAGAATCAATTTTAAATGAGACCGTATGATTCGACACATCAATTTACATAAGAATCAGCATTAATCTTGATATGCATGAAGATTCACTAAATGCGCAGTTTTTGGCATTTCAGTACAGTCATTTATATTGATCAGAATCAATTTTAAATGAGACCATATGATTCTACACATCAATTTACATAAGAATCAGCATTAATCTTGATATGCATGAAAATACACTAAATGCCCAATATTCGGGCTTTCAGTACACACATTTATATTGCTCGGAATCAATTTTAAATGAGACCATATGATTCTACACATCAATTTACATAAGAATCAGCATTAATCTTGATATGCATGAAAATACACTAAATGCGCAATTTTCGGGCTTTCAGTACACTCATTTATATTGCTCAGAAATAATTTTAAATGAGACCGTATGATTCTACACATCAATTTACATAAGAATCAGCATTAATCTTGATATGCATGAAAATACACTAAATGCGCAATTTTCGGGCTTTCAGTACACTCATTTATATTGCTCAGAATCAATTACAAATGAGACCATATGATTCTACACATCAATTTACATAAGAATCAGCATTAATCTTGATATGCATGAAAATACACTAAATGCGCAATATTCGGGCTTTCAGTACACTCATTGATATTGCTCTGAATCAATTTTAAATGAGACCATATGATTCTACACATCAATTTACATAAGAATCAGCATTAATCTTGCTGTGCATGAAAATACACTAAATTCGCAATTGTCGGGCTTTCAGCACACTCATTTATATTGCCCAGAATCAATTTCAAATGAGACCGTATGAATTCTACACATCAATTTACATAAGAATCAGCATTAATCTTGATATGCATGAAAATACACTAAATGCGCAGTTTTTGGTCTTTCAGTACAGTCATTTATATTGATCAGATTCAGTTTTAAATGAGACCATATGATTCTGCACATCAATTTACATAAGAATCATCATTAATCTTGATATGCATGAAAATACACTAAATGCCCAATTTTCAGGCTTTCAGTACATTCATTTATATTGCTCGGAATCAATTTTAAATGAAACCATATGATTCTACACATCAATTTACATAAGAATCAGCATTAATCTTGATATGCATGAAAATGCACTAAATGCGCGATTTTCGGGCTTTCAGTACACTCATTTATATTGCTCAGAATCAATTTCAAATGAGACCATAAGATTCTACACATCAATTTACATAAGAATCAGCATTAATCTTGATATGCATGAAAATACACTAAATGCGCAATTTTCGGGCTTTCATTACACTCATTTATATTGCTCCGAATCAATTTTAAATGAGACCATATGATTCTACACATCAATTTACATAAGAATCAGCATTAATCTTGATGTGCATGAAAATACATTAAATTCGCAATTTTCGGGCTTTCAACACACTCATTTATATTGATCAGAATCTATTTCAAATGAGACCATATGATTCTACAAATCAATTCAAATAAGAATCAGCATTAATCTTGATATGCATGAAAATACACTAAATGCGCAATTTTCGGGCTTTCAGTACACTCATTTATATTGCTCAGAATCAATATTAAATGAAACCATATTATTCTACACATCAATTTACATAAGAATCAGCATTAATCTTGATATGCATGAAAATACACTAAATGCGCAATTTTCGGGCTTTCAGTACACTCATTTATATTGCTCAGAATCAATTTTAAATGAGACCGTATGATTCTACACATCAATTTACATAAGAATCTGCATTAATCTTGATATGCATGAAAATACACTAAATGCGCAGTTTTTGGTCTATCAGTACACTCATTTATATTGCTCAGAATCAATTTTAAATTAAACCATATGATTCTACACATCAATTTACATAAGAATCAGCATTAATCTTGATGTGCATGAATATACACTAAATTCGCAATTTTCGGCTTTCAGCACACTCATTTATATTGCTCAGAATCAATATTAATGAAACCATATGATTCTACACATCAATTTCCATAAGAATCAGCATTAATCTTGATATGCATGAAAATACATTAAATTCGCAATTTTCGGGCTTTCAGTACACTCATTTATATTGCTCAGAATCAATTTTAAATGAGACCGTATGATTCTATACATCAATTTACAAAAGAATCAGCATTAATCTTGATATGCATGAAAATACACTAAATGCGCAGTTTTTGGACTATCAGTACACTCATTTATATTGTTCAGAATCAATTTTAAATGAGACCGTATGATTCTACACATCAATTTTCATAAGAATCAGCATTAATCTTGATATGCATGAAAATACATTAATGCGCAGTTTTTGGTCATTCAGTATACTCATTTATATTGATCAGAATCAATTTTAAATGAAACCATATGTTTCTACACCTGAATTTTTATAAGAATCAGCATTAATCTTGATATGCATGAAAATATACTAAATGCGCAATTTTCGGGCTTTCAGTACAATCATTTATATTGCTCAGAATCAATTTTAAATGAGACCATATGATTCTACACATCAATTTACATAAGAATCAGCATTAATCTTGATATGCATGAAAATACACTAAATGCGCAATTTTCGGGCTTTCAGTACACTCATTTATATCGCTCAGAGAGAATTTTAAATGAGACCATATGATTCTACACATCAATTTACAAAAGAATCAGCATTAATCTTCATATGCATGAAAATACACTAAATTGACTCTGAGCGATATAAATGAGTGTACTGAAAGACCGAAAATTGCGCATTTAGTGTATTTTCATGCATATCAAGATTAATGCTGCTTCTTATGTAAATTGATGTGTAGAATCATATGTAAATTGATGTGTAGAATCATATGGTTTCATTTAAAATTGATTCTGAGCAATATAAACGATTGTACTGAAAGCCCGAAAATTGCGCATTTAGTGTATTTTCATGCATATCAACATTAATGCTGATTCTTATGAAAATTCATGTGTAGAATCATATGGTTTCATTTAAAATTGATTCTGATCAATATAAATGAGTGTACTGAAAGACCAGAAACTGCGCATTTAGTGTATTTTCATGCATATCTAGATTAATGCTGATTCTTATGTAAATTGATGTGTAGAATCATACGGTCACATTTAAAATTGTTTCTGAGCAATATAAATGAGTGTACTGAAAGCCCGAAAATTGCTCATTTAGTGTATTTTCATGCATATCAAGATTAATGCTGATTCTTATGTAAATTGATATGTAGAATCATATGGTCTCATTTGAAATTGATTCTGGGCAATATAAATGAGTGTGCTGAAAATTGCGAATTTAGTGTATTTTCATGCATATCAAGATTAATGCTGATTCTTATGTAAATTGACGTGTAGAATCATATGGTCTCATTTAAAATTGATTCCGAGCAATATAATGTGTGTACTGAAAGCCCGAAAATTGCGCATTTAGTGTATTTTCATGCATATCAAGATTAATGCTGATTCTTATGTAAATTGATGTGTAGAATCATATAGTCTCATTTAAAAGTGATTCTGATCAATATAAATGACTGTACTGAAAGACCAAAATCTGAGCATTTAGTGTATTTTCATGCATGTCAAGATTAATGCTGATTCTTATGTAAATTGATGTGTAGAATCATACGGTCTCATTTAAAATTGATTCTGAGCAATATAAATGAGTGTACTGAAAGCCCGAAAATTGCGCATTTATTGCATTTTCATGCATATCAAGATTAATGCTGATTCTTATGTAAATTGATGTGTAGAATAATATGGTTTCCTTTAAAATTGATTCTGAGCAATATAAATGAGTGTACTGAAAGCCCAAAAATTGCGCATTTAGTGTATTTTCATGCATATCAAGTTTAATGCTGATTCTTATGTAAATTGATGTGTAGAATCATATTGTCTCTTTAAAATTAATTCCGAGCAATATAATGAGTGTACTGAAAGCCCGAAAATTTGGCATTTAGTGTATTTTCATGCATATCAAGATTAATGCTGATTCTTATGTAAATTGATGTGTAGAATCATATAGTCTCATTTAAAAGTGATTCTGATCAATATAAATGACTGTACTGAAAGACCAAAAACTGCGCATTTAGTGTATTTTCATGCATATCAAGATTAATGCTGATTCTTATGTAAATTGATGAGTAGAACCATATGGTCTCATTTAAAATTCTCTCTGAGCGATATAAATGATTGTACTGAAAGCCCGAAAATTGCGCATTTAGTGTATTTTCATGCATATCAAGATTAATGCTGATTCTTATGTAAATTGATGTGTAGAATCATATAGTCTCATTTAAAAGTGATTCTGATCAATATAAATGACTGTACTGAAAGACCAAAATCTTAGCATTTAGTGTATTTTCATGCATATCAAGATTAATGCTGATTCTTATGTAAATTGATGTGTAGAATCATACGGTCTCATTTAAAATTGATTCTGAGCAATATAAATGAGTGTACTGAAAGCCCGAAAATTGCGCATTTAGTGCATTTTCATGCATATCAAGATTAATGCTGATTCTTATGTAAATTGATGTGTAGAATAATATGGTTTCATTTAAAATTGATTCTGAGCAATATAAATGAGTGTACTGAAAAGCCCGAAAATTGCGCATTTAGTGTATTTTCATGCATATCAAGATTAATGCTGATTCTTATGTAAATTGATGTGTAGAATCATATGGTCTCATTTAAAATTGATTCCGAGCAATATAATGAGTGTACTGAAAGCCCGAAAATTTGGCATTTAGTGTATTTTCATGCATATCAAGATTAATGCTGATTCTTATGTAAATTGATGTGTAGAATCATATAGTCTCATTTAAAAGTGATTCTGATCAATATAAATGACTGTACTGAAAGACCAAAAACTGCGCATTTAGTGTATTTTCATGCATATCAAGATTAATGCTGATTCTTATGTAAATTGATGTGTAGAACCATATGGTCTCATTTAAAATTCTCTCTGAGCGATATAAATGAGTGTACTGAAAGCCCGAAAATTGCGCATTTAGTGTATTTTCATGCATATCAAGATTAATGCTGATTCTTATGTAAATTGATGTGTAGAATCATATGGTCTCATTTAAAATTGATTCTGAGCAATATAAATGATAGTACTGAAAGCCCTAAAATTGCGCATTTAGTGTATTTTCATGCATATCAAGATTAATGCTGATTCTTATGAAAATTCATGTGTAGAATCATATGGTTTCATTTAAAATTGATTCTGATCAATATAAATGAGTGTACTGAACGACCAAAAACTGTGCATTTAGTGTATTTTCATGCATATCAAGATTAATGCTGATTCTTATGTAAATTGATTGTGTAGAATCATACGGTCTTATTTAAAATTGATTCTGAGCAATATTAATGAGTGTACTGAAAGCCCGAAAATTGCGCATTTAGTGTATTTTCATGCATATCAAGATTAATGCTGATTCTTATGTAAATTGATGTGTAGAATCATATGGTCTCATTTAAAATTGATTCTGAGCAATATAAATGAGTGTACTAAAAGCCCGAAAATTGCGCATTTAGTGTATTTTCATGCATATCAAGATTAATGCTGATTCTTATGTAAATTGATGTGTAGAATCATATGGTCTCATTTAAAATTAATTCTGAGCAATATAAATGAGTGTACTGAAAGCCCGAAAAATTCGCATTTAGTGTATTTTCATGCATATCAAGATTAATGCTGATTCTTTTTCGGGCTTTCAGCACACTCATTTATATTGCTCAGAATTAATTTTAAATGAGACCATATGATTCTACACATCAATTTACATAAGAATCAGCATTAATCTTGATATGCATGAAAATACACTAAATGCGCAATTTTCGGGCTTTCAGCACCCTCATTTATATTGCTCAGAATCAATTTTAATTTAAAACATATGATTCTACAAATCAATTTACATAAGAATCAGCATTAATCTTGATATGCATGAAAATACACTAAATTCACAATTTTCTGGCTTTCAGTACACTCATTTATATTGCTCAGAATCAATTTTAAATAAGACCGTATGATTCTACACATCAATTTACATAAGAATCAGCATTAATCTTGATATGCATGAAAATACACTAAATGCGCAGTTTTTGGACTATCAGTACACTCATTTATATTGATCAGAATCAATTTTAAATGAGACCGTATGATGCTACACATCAGTTTACATAAGAATCAGCATTAATCTTGATATGCATGAAAATACACTAAATGCGCAGTTTTTGGTCATTCAGTACACTCATTTATATTGATCAGAATCAATTTTAAATGAAACCATCTGATTCTACACGTGAATTTTCATAAGAATCAGCATTAATCTTGATATGCATGAAAATACACTAAATGCGCAATTTTCGGGCTTTCAGTACAATCATTTATATTGCTCAGAATCGATTTTAAATGAGACCATATGATTCTACACGTCAATTTACATAAGAATCAGCATTAATCTTGATATGCATGAAAATACACTAAATGCGCAATTTTCGGGCTTTCAGTACACTCATTTATATTGCTCAGAATCAATTTTAAATGAGACCGTATGATTCGACACATCAATTTACATAAGAATCAGCATTAATCTTGATATGCATGAAAATTCACTAAATGCGCAGTTTTTGGCATTTCAGTACAGTCATTTATATTGATCAGAATCAATTTTAAATGAGACCATATGATTCTACACATCAATTTACATAAGAATCAGCATTAATCTTGATATGCATGAAAATACACTAAATGCCCAATATTCGGGCTTTCAGTACACACATTTATATTGCTCGGAATCAATTTTAAATGAGACAATATGATTCTACACATCAATTTACATAAGAATCAGCATTAATCTTGATATGCATGAAAATACACTAAATGCGCAATTTTCGGGCTTTCAGTACACTCATTTATATTGCTCAGAAATAATTTTAAATGAGACCGTATGATTCTACACATCAATTTACATAAGAATCAGCATTAATCTTGATATGCATGAAAATACACTAAATGCGCAATTTTCGTGCTTTCAGTACACTCATTTATATTGCTCAGAATCAATTACAAATGAGACCATATGATTCTACACATCAATTTACATAAGAATCAGCATTAATCTTGATATGCATGAAAATACACTAAATGCGCAATTTTCGGGCTTTCAGTACATTCATTGATATTGCTCTGAATCAATTTTAAATGAGACCATATGATTCTACACATCAATTTACATAAGAATCAGCATTAATCTTGCTGTGCATGAAAATACACTAAATTCGCAATTTTCGGGCTTTCAGCACACTCATTTATATTGCCCAGAATCAATTTCAAATGAGACCATATGATTCTACAAATCAATTTATATAAGAATCAGCATTAATCTTGATATGCATGAAAATACACTAAATGCGCAATTTTCGGGCTTTCAGTACACTCATTTATATTGCTCAGAATCAATATTAAATGAAACCATATTATTCTACGCATCAATTTACATAAGAATCAGCATTAATCTTGATATGCATGAAAATACACTAAATGCACAATTTTCCGGCTTTCAGTACACTCATTTATATCGCTCAGAGTCAATTTTAAATGAGACCATATGATTCTACACATCAATTTACATACGAATCAGCATTAATCTTGATATGCATGAAAATACACTAAATGCGCAGTTTTTGGTCTTTCAGTACAGTCATTTATATTGATCAGATTCAGTTTTAAATGAGACCATATGATTCTACACATCAATTTACATAAGAATCATCATTAATCTTGATATGCATGAAAATACACTAAATGCCCAATTTTCAGGCTTTCAGTACATTCATTTATATTGCTCGGAATCAATTTTAAATGAAACCATATGATTCTACACATCAATTTACATAAGAATCAGCATTAATCTTGATATGCATGAAAATGCACTAAATGCGCGATTTTCGGGCTTTCAGTACACTCATTTATATTGCTCAGAATCAATTTCAAATGAGACCATAAGATTCTACACATCAATTTACATAAGAATCAGCATTAATCTTGATATGCATGAAAATACACTAAATGCGCAATTTTCGGTCTTTCAGTACACTCATTTATATCGCTCAGAGTCAATTTAGTGTATTTTCATGCATATCAAGATTAATGCTGATTCTTATGTAAATTGATGTGTAGAATCATATGTAAATTGATGTGTAGAATCATATGGTCTCATTTAAAATTGATTCTGAGCAATATAAATGATTGTACTGAAAGCCCGAAAATTGCGCATTTAGTGTATTTTCATGCATATCAATATTAATGCTGATTCTTATGAAAATTCATATGTAGAATCATATGGTTTCATTTAAAATTGATTCTGACCAATATAAATGAGTGTGCTGAAAATTGCGAATTTAGTGTATTTTCATGCATATCAAGATTAATGCTGATTCTTATGTAAATTGATGTGTACAATCATATGGTTTCATTTAAAATTGATTCTGAGCACTATAAATGAGTGTACTGAAAACCCGAAAATTGCGCATTTAGTGCATTTTCATGCATATCAAGATTAATGCTGATTCTTATGTAAATTGATGTGTACAATCATATGGTTACATTTAAAATTGATTCTGAGCAATATAAATGAGTGTACTGAAAGCCCGAAAATTGCGCATTTAGTGTATTTTCGTGCATATCAAGATTAATGCTGATTCTTATGTAAATTGATGTTTAGAATCATATGGTCTCATTTAAAAATGATTCCGAACAATATAAATGAGTGTACTGAAAGCCCGAAAATTGGGCATTTAGTGTATTTTCATGTATATCAAGATTAATGCTGATTCTTATGTAAATTGATGTGTAGAATCATATGGTTTCATTTAAAATTGATTCTGAGCAATATAAATGAGTGTACTGAAAACCCGAAAATTGCGCATTTAGTGCATTTTCATGCATATCAAGATTAATGCTGATTCTTATGTAAATTGATGTGTAGAATCATATGGTTTTTAATGTTTTTAATTCAGTGTAGTTTTTTTTTCGTGAAGGAGTTAAATTTCTAATATTTTATTAAATTTTGTATAATAACTGTTTTGTAATTTTTGAACATTCACTTTTATTGTTAAGAATGCACGTGTTTCTATTAGTTTTTATGCATAGGAAGTAAATGTACTATTATTGGTGTCTGCCAATACATCAGGAAAAGGAATGATATTGTTTTTGTTACGTTCGTATATGAACTTAAGAACAGAGTTTTTTTAAAAATTTTATTTAGTTTCTGAATTTTATCTATATTTTTAACTAAGATGAGAATATTATCTACATATATTAGGTAGATAGAAGGTTTTAGTGGTAGTAAATATCTTATTTTTCAAGGTTAGTCACATAGAAGTTACAAAATGTTGGTCCCAAAACTGAACCCATAGAAACGCCATCACGTTGTACGTATTTATTATTTTGATGGTCATTGAAGTATAGAAAGGTCAGTTGGGCACAGTCTGTGAGAATAAAAGCTCCATGATGCAATTTATTCCACCGGAAATTTAGAAATGGCATGCTGTATTGCTTGGCATTCGCACCAGAAGTGTCGATACGAACATTTCAGAGTGTTTTGGTATCAATCTGAGGACATTGCAGAGAATTCGGAAAGAGTTGGATGAGTCTAATGGTGATTAAGAAGGTACGCCAGCTCGGAAAACTCACTCTGATCATTCGGATAGGAGAAAAACTTCCGAATCTGTTAGTGAGGGTCTCAGACTCAACTCGCAGGCTTTGACCAAGATGGTAGCTGTTGGAACACTCTATATCTGGCAGTAGGTATCGGCACTATGTCACGCATACAAGAAAACCCCGTCATGACTATCAGACAATTTCTCTGACCACATCACACCTAACTCCCCAGACAGCAACCTCATTGACTGTTATGTGTCAGGTACAGTTGAACGAGAAACAAATAAAACGCCGTGTAACACCAATAATTAACTGAAGGCAGGGATTATGGCAGCATTCACAACTTAAACAAGATGACAGTCTATAAGAGATGCAGGAGATTCCGAAGTCCTCTGGAGGTTACAGTTGAAGCCAAAGGCAATTTTTAAAAACAAATATACTCTTTGGTATTTCAAGATATTTTTGTACAATTTCGGTAAATATTTTTTTAATGAGATGTCAGTGTTATTTTCGTTTTTGCGTGATTTAAACGGCAATTCATCCATCGCACGCTCTATATACGTTAAACAAACAGACAGGGACGCAGACAGAGATACATACAGACAGACAGACATAGAGAAATGGGTACATATTTGTAAAAACAGTATTGTTAAGCAACATAAGTAAAACAGATATTTACTAATGTTACCCTAGACGGGAAAGGGGCCGTGTTGATAGATAGATAGATAGATAGATAGATAGATAGATAGATAGATAGATAGATAGATAGATAGATAGGAACTGGCTGAGATAGATAGATAGATAGATAGATAGATAGATAGATAGATAGATAGATTATCTAAAGTCACGATTTCAGATAAAATCTCTTGTCAGAATCCATTTTTGATAAAAATGACACTGACGGACGATTTAAAATGAATAAGAAATCGTTAAAAATTGAGAAGATAAGTAAATATTTAATTTTATTTATTGCTATATACATATATACACAGCCATATAAAAACAAAATCTATGTATTTAATAATAATTTCCGATATAACTACTAAAAGTACTTAAAATCAGTAGAATTTGTAATTTTTTCTGCCATAAACCTTCAATAATGTTTAATAAATCAATAAATGTTCAATAGGCTTATTGAAGATTCAGAGCTGTGCTACCGGTGAGAAACAAAATGTTTACTATTAGTATATATATATATATATATATATATATATATATATATATATATATATAAAGAGAGAGAGAGATCTATGTGTGTGCGTGTATGAATAAGGACAAAAGGAAAACTTAACCGACGCATTTCGTTCTTTGAGGAACTTTATCACGACAAATGTACGGATCTTATTTTGTAACAAGTATTTATATTGGATATCGACTAGGAACGAGAAATCGGGGAGCCGAGTTCGAATTCCAGATGAATTCATTGCATTCACTTACGCGCAAATACCCTTGGGAAAGGTATTAATCCGCCTATTCCTTCCAGTTATGGGTTAAATAACAGGACAGATTGGGTTCTATAGCCTTGGTTGACAACCAGTCTACCGCAGAAAGCAATGGCAACCTACTGCGGGATAATCTTCTGCCCAGTCAGTCATGTCTCTGTCGAGACATGATCGCCCATGCGTGTATCACGTATGGCACTTAACTGACTGTATTATATACATAGACAAAAATGTTACTGGCTTTTGATTTTCTTATTAATTAAAGAACGCTCATAAATATTTATCAAGTTTGCCAAAAAGTCAAGCAATATATGGAAGACTCCAAGTGACACAATTCAATGTCTAATAAACAAAAATCTGTAACTGATGTTCTTGATTTTTTTACGTAAAAATGTAACTTTTTTTTATTTTAGTTAATTTAGTTTGAGATTTTTAAAAATATGAGGTTGTGAATCACATTGTTGCTTTTGTATATAAATATTTGTTGCAAAATAAAATCTTCACCTCGATAAATTCCCCAGATGACGAAACGCGTCTTTATTCATATATTTTTACTGATATATTTTTATCTTAAATGTTTTACGTATATGTGTGTGTGCGTGTATGTATGTGTGTGTGCCCAATCGCACATCTGTGCATTGTTTTCATAACTGAACATATTTGAACACTCAAACCTCATAATCAAATTGAAAAAGAAATAAGCGTGCGCTAAAAATTGTGCAGCGACATAAGCCTTTACGCATATATCATAATACACTCCAGATTTTGCTTACACACACACACATTCACACACACAAAAAAATCACACACACACATATTGTACATCCATTGTAATTGGCAGTGTAAATACCCAGTGCGTCCATGATGACATCACGATGCGATGATCAGTCTGATTCACATGGGCATAATAGCCGAATCTTCTACCATCCAGTAATCTGCCCTCATATCTGCCGAGTGGTTTTGCCTCCAGAGATTTCTGCCGGCAGTCCGGCTCGTCCGATCGATACTTGAACGTCATGGACAGCTTCGGGACTCTATACAAAATGGCAAAGAGGAGTCTGTACCGTACCCATATCGTTGATCACCACGTTGCCAAAAACCCGCTTATTTTTTCCTTCTAGATGATATAAGCATCTAGAGAAATGTTAACTGTACATTTCTCTAATTAACTGCACATATTTCAAACCATCGAGGAACTATTTTCACTCCTTTTACATTGTATTCGTAACCTCTATACTGACAGTCATTTTTGTGAGTAACTTTTTAACGCTCTATAGAAGTAGGCTGAAAACAAAACCATTAATAGTAATTTAATTCTTCAACGGCTTTAATATTTTATTATTATTATTATTATTATTATTATTATTATTATAGTCTAGCCCTTTAGATTTCATTCGAAAATGTCCGTAACGTCGAAAAGGTGGATGGATTGACCAGATTTTCGTCACAACGCATTACAGAAATTTAAGATGATAGGTTTGCTTATACTGCAAATGCTTTTTAAAAGGTAAAATGCATAGCGTTACCTTGTTATTAAATAAAAGTTTTATAGCATCAAGATCGAAGTTAACTGAGGTCTCATTGATGTATCGAATGCGCTGCTCCAATCTGGAACAACGAGTTAAAAAATAACATTTATTGTAAGGAGAATTGAACTATTTCTAGTATCATTTACTTGTATTTAAATGAGAAAATGTAGTTATAGCATAAGGAATGGATATGATTAAAAAGGAATAAAAAGCAAAAAACAATACAATACCCAATACAATTCTTACATAAGAAATGTTGTGATTTTTTAATTAAAAAAATATGCAATATATTTTTGATACCCGTGTAATTTCTTTTTTCATATTTCCTTCGATCGAGTTCTGATGAGAGGAGGAGTGAGAAACGGTTTGCTCATCCCGTTACTCGCTTTTATTATTATTATTATTATTATTATTATTATTATTATTATTATTATTATTATTATGTCATTTTTCATCATATTTCGATTTCTGCTTTGGTCTCACTACCAACCAAGTCTGCGGGGAGACCTAAGGCAGGTAGTGGCGTGTTGTTATGGCTCCATTTCATGTTTTTCTATCCTTCCCTATCATCCCCTCCAGCATTACATAGATAAAGTTTTCCTTAGTGTGTGGGCTGTACTTAATAAGACAATTTTTTGTATAACTCTTAAGCTGGGGTGGTTTCCAGGGATTCTGTCAATGTGTTGTTTTGTTCCATTTTTTATCATTCCAAGTGCACCTTACTATCACTGGCACAACACTTGTTTTCAATTTCCACATTTTTCCTATTTCAATTTCCAGGTCTTTATATTTTGACAGTTTTTCAAATTCCTTGATTGGTATGTTACAATCCGCTGGACAAGCCATATCAATTAATAGACAAGTTTTCTCCTTCTGGTTTTTAACAATAATGTCTGGCCTGTTTGCTTCAATTTTTCTGTCTGTGTAGATGGTGTAATCCCATAGAATGGTTACATCTTCTATTTCTGTAACCGGTGCTGGGTGATGTTCATACCAGTGTTTGCCTACAGCTTTTCCATAATGTTTGCATATTGCCCAATGTAAATATTGCCCAACTCTATCGTGGCGATTTTTATATTCATTTGGGGCAAGCACAGAACAGCCTGAGATTAGGTGGTCTATTGTTTCTTGGTGTTTATCACAAAACCTGCATTTTGGATCCATATTATTATGCATAATATTTGCCTGAAAGTTTCTCGTGAAAAGACTTTGGTCTTGTGCTGCAAGAATAAAGCCTTCAGTTTCGGACTTTAATCCAGATGCACGTAACCATCGATGAGTATTAACTTTGTCAACATTAGATTTATTGGCACGTACTGGATATTGGCCATGCAGAGGTTTGTCTTGCCAGCGCTGTTTCATCTGTTCAAGAGCTTTATCTTTGGCTTTCATTTTCATATTCTTTGCCGCAATAGTCGGCTCTTGGCTTCCGTTCTGCTTTTCTACAGAATCTACTAACTGTAAATCTTGTTTGAATTTACTGCCTTCTTTTATTATTGAATATTTTTTCTTTCTTTCTTCATGTTGCCTTACTAATTGTAACATCCAATCCTTTGTTGTTTCTATGTATGTTAGTAAGCCAATAGTTGTTGTCTTGTATAACAATTCCAGCTGAATAAGACCTCTTCCACCTTCTTTACGGGGTATGTATAGACGATCTACATCAGCCTTTGGATGATGCATCTTATGCTTAGAAAGAAGCTTTCTTGTTTTAGCATCCATTCGCCTGATGTCGTTTAGAGTCCAGTTTAAGATGTTAAAGCTATATTGGACAACTGGGATTGCAAGGCTATTAATGGCCATAACTCTGTTCTGTGAATTTAATTCAGTTTTTAATATCATTCGTAGCCTTCTATAGTACTCTTTACGCACTATTTCTTTCATTTTTTTATGGTGAATGTTTTCGCTCTCATTTACACCTAGGTATTTATAAGCTTCTTCTGATTTCAATTCTTTTATTGTTACAGCAAGGTCTAGGCTAATTGAGGATGTTTCTTGTATTGATCCACGTAAAACTGTAGCTTTAGCACATTTATTCAAATTAAATTTCATTCCAATGTCTTCGCTGAAGCATTTTACAGTTTGCAGAAGACCTTCCAGCTCATTATCATTCTTAGCATATAACTTTAAGTCATCCATGTAAAATAGATGGCTTATTTTCTTTTGGCCTATTTTATAACCACATTCTGTCTTATTAAGTTGACTGGTTAGTGCTATTAATGATATGCAGAATAGTAAGGGAGATAAAGAATCACCTTGAAATATACCTCTTTTGATGTTTATTTCATCAGACTTATAGGTTCCATTTATATGATTGAGGTAAAGGGTTGTTATTATTATTATTATTATTATTATTATTATTATTATTATTATTATTATTATGTCATTTTTCATCATATTTCGATTTCTGCTATGATCGCACTACCAAGCAAGTCTGCGGGAAGACCTAAGGCAGGTCGTGGCGTGTTGTTATGGCTCCATTTCATTTTTTTTTCTATCTTCCCTATCATCCCTAGCGTTACATAGACAAAGTTTTCCTTAGTGTGTGGGCTGTACTTAATAAGACAATTTTTTGTCTATCTCTTAAGCTGGGTTTTCCAGGGATTCTTTCAATGTGTTGTTTTGTTCCATTTTTTATCATTCCAAGTGCATCTACTATCACTGGCTTGATACTTGTTTTCAATTTCCACATTTTCTCTATTTCAATTTCCAGGTCTTTATATTTTGACAGTTTTTCAAATTCCTTGGTTGCTATGTTACAATCGGCTGGACAAGCCATATCAATTAATAGACAAGTTTTCTCTTTGTCGTTTTTAACAATAATGTCTGGCCTATTTTCTCCAATTTTTCTGTCTGTGTAGATAGTGTAATCCCATAAAATGGTGACATCTTCTATTTCTGTAACCGGTGCTGGGTGATGTTTATACCAGTATTTGTTTACAGTCCAATAAATATTGCTCCACTCTATCGGGGCGATTTTTATATTCATTTGGGGCAAGTACAGAACATCCTGAGATTAGATGGTCTATTGTTATTGTTAGATGGTATTATTATTATTATTATTATTATTATTATTATTATTATTAAACAAAATGATTGACATAACTCTTCTAATATCGCTTATGTACTGAAGGGACACGGCACATAAAATAAGAAGTAGTTTAGCAAGCTGTAATTGATTACATATAATCTAAATAGAATCAGAAACGTAAATATAGACAATGATCTTTAAAAATACTTATATAAACTTTTACATATCTTTTCTAGTTTATCATTTTTTAAACTTTACCATGAGTTTAAAGCAACGTATGCAAAAATCTTATAGATTAGTATTTCATTTCCTTTCCTTCCACTATCCGAGTTGTTACATTATATGTAGGTATTCTAATGCTATAGACGCGTACAATAATTACTATTAACGTTATTTTTGTGGATACAAGTGTTTGAGCTGATATCTCTGTTATTTTGGACAGTGAAGCAAATATCGACTGGCCTCTAGAGATCGAGAAATCCTCAAGGAAATGTGCTTCCCAACATAAAATCTTGTTTTCTTTAAATTAATCAACTTTCGAGAAAAAATAATCTTCTTATATGTATATGCAGAAAATTAAATTCAAAAAATATCCATAATGACACTAACTGAAATATTTGTTCGACAAACAGATACACAGACAAAGAATAACGTTTAGATATTAGAGGACACTAATTAGAAATTCTACATTCAGCAGTTTTCGATCTGGAGATGCTATGGCACCTTTTGATTTTTCTAAAATATCACTCATGAAATCTAGACCGTTATCTGGTCTTTCTGCGGGCCCATGTCTTATCTTATAATTATGAACGCCAGTTATTAGCTTTTAAAATATCTGAGAAATGTTTGTTTGTTCATTTCTGTTGTTCATTTTACATTACTTTTGCGAGACAATCTTTTAATTAATTATCGAACAAGAATATCCAGTATTGTTCCTAAATGTAAAATTCTTTAAGTATACTGCTTTTTTCTTCTTCTCTTCCTCCTCCTCCTCCTTCTTCATCTTCTTCTTCTCTCTTTCTTTCCTTTTGTCTTTTATTAGTTTTTATGATTTGCTGTTTGATACAATCTGTTGCCAAATCTTTTACCTGAGACCTAAAGTAAAGAAATGTTTTTCGTGGAAAGTTATTGCGCATATTAGATTGAGAGGGTTTTTCTGAGTATGTGAGAGATGCTCATGAGCCCAGATTTTACGTCTCAAATAGTGAGAGGTTTGCTGAGGTTTCTTCATGTGTCATTTTGAGTAATTCAGAATGATACTTTTACTATTAGAACTGTGGTTGTATATAAATGATGCACTCTTGTAATTTCTATTTTCTGGGACTTATATTTTAAAAGATTTTCTAAATCTTTTATTATGATTTTTTATCAAATGACATGGACACGTCTCTGTGATAATCCTGATATTTTTAAACGATGTTTTATTACTATATCTTGTCTATTGGATTGTATAGCGTGCTGAGTATGCATATTGAAATCAAAGATCATTATAACATTTTCACCTCCTAGTAATTTATTAATATTATGTCGTTTTTCATCATATTTCCATTTCTGCTATGGTCGCACTACCAACCAA
Source organism: Ascarosepion bandense (assembly GCA_037127315.1). Lineage (NCBI taxonomy): Eukaryota > Metazoa > Mollusca > Cephalopoda > Sepiida > Sepiidae > Ascarosepion > Ascarosepion bandense. The sequence continues at coordinate 23,099 of JBBBDQ010002137.1, forward strand.
GTCTGCGGGAAAATCTAAGGCAAATCGTGGCCTGTTGTTATGCTTCCATTTCATGTTTTTTCTATCTCCCCTATCATCCCCAGCGTTACATAGACAAAGTTCTCCTTAGTGTGTGGGCTGTACTTAATAAGACAATTTTTTGTATATCTCTTAAGCTGAGGTTTCCAGGGATTCTTTCAATGTGTTGTTTTGTTCCATTTTTTATCATTCCAAGTGCACTTACTATCACTGCCACAACTTTTGTTTTCAATTTCCACATTTTTTCTATTTCAATTTCCAGGCCTTTATATTTTGACAGTTTTTCGAATTCCTTGGACAAGCCATATCAATTAATAGACAAGTTTTTTCTTTCTGGTTTTTAACAAAAATGTCCGGCATTTTGCTTCAATTTTTCTGGCTGTGTAGATGGTGTAATCCCATAGAATTTTGAGATCTTCTATTTTTGTAACCGGTGCTGGGTGATGTTCATACCAGTATTTGTTTACAGATTTTCCATAGTGTTTGCACATTGTCCAATATAAATATTGTCCCACTCTATCGTGGCGATGTTTATATTCATTTGGGGCAAGTACAGAATAGCCTGAGATTAGATGGTCTATTGTTTCTTGGTGTTTATCACAAAACCTGCATTTTGGATCCATATTATTATGTATAATATTTGCCTGAAAGTTTCTAGTGAGAAGACTTTGGTCTTGCGCTGCAAGAATAAAGCCTTCAGTCTCAGACTTTAATCCAGATGCACGTAACCATCGATGAGTATTATGCTTATTATTGTGTAATCCCATAGAATAGTACTATCTACTTTTTCTGTAACCCATGCTGGGTGATGTTCATACCAGTGTTTATTAAGATATTTTCCAAAGTGTTTTCACATTGTCCAGTATAAATACTTTCCCACTCTATCGTGACAATTTTTATATTTATTTGATTCAATTGCAGGACATTCTGAGGTTAGATGGTCAATAGTTTCCTGATATTTGTCACAGAACTTATATTTTGAAATCACATTATTATGTATATTTGCCTGAAAGTTCTTATTAAAAAGACTCTGCAAGAATAAAGCTTTCCGTTTCAGTCTTTAATCCAGATGCTTGATTGTTACCACAGGGTCAGAGTGGACGATTGTTGTAATGGACCTCGTAAAATTATGGCTTAAACACCAAATTTAATTCCAATGTCGTCACTGAAACATTTTACTGTTTTCAGAAGACCTTCCAATCCACTGCTGTTCCTAGGATACAACTTTAAGTTATCCATGTAAAATTGATGGTTCATTTCATATTTAAGATATCTTATAGTCACATTCTGGCCTGTTAAGTTGGCAGGGTAATCCTATTAGGGATATACAAAGGAGACAAAGAGCCGCCTTGAAACATTCCTCTGTTGATGTTTATTTCACCAGACTTATAAGTTTCATTTATATGATTGAGGTTAAGTGTTGTTTTCCATACCGACATACATTATTTGATGACGATAGGTAATACGTTGGATATATTCAAAGATTTTAAGAACCAAGAATGCCTTACAGTAATCTATCCTGGCAGTACTGAGATTTTTCTTTGTACTGGAACAGTTACCAAAGATCATAATTGGTCTTTACATCTCTATGAGCTACATTTTTACTCTTTTTGTTCAAGTGGTAGTATGTTATTTTTACAACGAGAAATATATTTTTTTTTTCAGAATATGTGTCAGCAGTTTATAAGTAGTGAGAAGACATGTAATAATATAACCAATACACAAACCTATTCCACCTACTGTCCACCTACTTTTGGACCACCTTGTTCGTATCCTTTTAAATACGTAGACACTAATAGAGGGAAAAGACTAGCAGCGTATTTACTTCACGCAGCGTGCGAGTCTTGTATTTGTTGATATACTATTATTTCCAACCTATGTTTTAGTGATTACTTTAAGTTTATAACAATAAATTTCTGCATCTAGGTCCCATCACCTTACGGTAGAGATAGTTAAATGTAACCTCCTCTTCTACTCTAAAAGTTCCTATCCTCGCACTTTACGCCTGTGAATATACCTACCCTTTACATGCTTCCCTGATAGTTACAACCTCTAAAAGTTTAAATGCAAATTCGCCATCATCTTTCTCCCTGGACTCGCATTTTTATTCCTTCTACAACTCTCTCTCTCTATCTCTCTCTCTCTCTCTCTCTCTCTCTCTCTCTCTCTCTCTCTCTCTCTCTCTCTCTCTCTCTCTGTATAAACCCCTGCACATCAGTGTTGATTCATTCTTTCTTGTGGTGATAAAAAAAATATATTAATTATCCAACAAAATAGTCTTTTTGTTTTTGCTAATACCTGTACTAGTCTTCTAACCTGGTTTGCGTGAGTTATTTGAATTCCAAATTCACATGGAATTGTTCTGCGAAGATTGTGTGCATATCCAGTAAGATTAAAAGATCAAGTCGAGGTTATTTGCACAATTTCCAGAGAATTACTTATCCTGCCCATTCCATTATTATTATTATTATTATTATTATTATTATTATTCACACACTTGTATGTTCTTACTTGATGTCAGAAAATGGTTGCCGAAGACTGAGTGACTAACACTCTCCTAAAACCTGCACAACCTAAGCATCCCCGAAGACGCCAACATCAAAGAGGTTTCTACAGTCGCAAGCTTTTCTCGCATTTGTAACTTATCTAAACTCGGTTGTTAATCTTTTGTCACTGTTCCAAGTGCTCTCATTACTACGGATACGACCTTAACCATAAGACTTCACACCTGTCTTAGCTCATGGAAAAAATCATTTTCCAATCATTCATTCTCTTGCATATTGGTTTTGTGGTCCGCTGGTGGAGCCATGTCAACTATCTGGCAATTTTCCTTATTTAAGACCGATAAATCGAGTTTCCTTCCTTGGATCCAGTGACCGAGCCAAAATCCTAAAATATTTACGATTTAGTTTTCCCAGGATAGTTTCTGATTTGTGTTGATACTATTTATCTACATGATCGAATTCAATTCATTTGCACAGTTCCTTGTGTACGACTGTTACCACCTTGTCATGTTCATTCCTGTTTTGGAGGATTCATTTTGAGCTTGTTTGTTACATTCACTGGTTATGCAGTTTGCCTATCGCTCATTCTCTGAAGAGGTTGAGCACCTCGAGGTGGTGAAATAGTTAGCCAGCTTCTCTCGCTAGAATTATTACAATTTTGAAGTGATTTCGATCCTCACTGGTGTCCCTTACTTCAGCCTTGTGCCACATCTAAGCTACGCTTAGAAAATCGCCATTCTCTGAAAGGGTCATATTTACAAGTTTTTTTTTATAGTGTAAGGAATCGAGAAAAGATTAGTTAAGAGAAAGAACAATAAAAGAATAGAATTCAAAAAACAGAATTTGGCCATTGTCGATGATTTTAAATTTCTGAATACCATAGTTAACAGAAAAAATAAGAAGTTGAAAACGTTTCCCAGGTGAAAAGTGCAAAAAAGGGAACCTTTAGAATAGAACATACGGCTGCATCTATATATTTCAACAGTAAAATCATGAAACCAATTTTAGCAATACGCTTAAGTCGGGACACTTCTGAACAATTACATGAAACTATGTATAGGAAAGGTACAGGAAAGCTATGTTATGACGGTTAGAAAGGAACTGAAGCCGAAATGTCAGATCAAGACCGATACCATGACAGATTCTTTTTTGGTGTATATACACTGGCCAAGAGGTGGCAGCAATATTCAATGCAATAACTTAAAATGTGCAAGATGAATTTTACGTTTTAGATGGATTCTAATTTTTCTAGGTTTGTCAACCTTTTGCCTAATATATTAGCATGCTTTTTAATTTCTGGTTTCTCTCTGCAATTGTCCTCAGCATAACCACGTCTCTGATTGTCCGTGATATTTTCTATCTGCTTTTAAGTTCTCTTTGGTGTGTTTTATCTTCTCGGTTTTCTCTCCGTGTTTGCTTTTTTCATTTTTATTTTCTTAATGTTTCTTAACTCTTTTTTTATCAATTCAACACAGAGTTGTGCGTATTTTTAATTCCATTTGTAAACTTTGAACAGAGTCTCCGGTACTGATGAGTATTCTACTGTCGCCCTTTCATCTCGCATATAACCTGTTTCCACCCAGGGATTTTAGAGCCTCGTACGTGGCTATAATATTTACTTGTTTGACGGTCGATTGATTTAATTTAACTTTTTGTCCAGCCTAGGAATAGTCCTTTTATGTCGCACTACGGATATTGCAGTTATTTTTTCAAGTATTACGGGATGACACTGGTTCCATGAACATCGGACCGACTTTCAACTACATCATTGGCTTCCATTGCTTATCTACATCCTTGTGGGAATTAATTGAAACACGTTGTTTCTTGGCTATGTTTTTTCTTACGACTGCATTTTCCTTTACGTTTTGGACTGATGGATCCAGTTTGGTTTTTTTTTTGGGGTTTTTTTTTACCTTAATGACACAACTGACACTTGAAAGGCTGACACTAGCAATAACGCAATATTTCTGTAAGGTTTGCTAGTGTTCGTGCAGCGTTAACATTTTCGTACACTTCCTTGAAGTAACGTCCATCGCAGACAATGACCGTAGGACAACAAATCGACAAACGAGACAATAGTGTCTGGACACCATAAAAATCAGATGTAATCACGGATGATACAATATTTTTCAAGGAAAAACAAATTTCATCATGCACCCGGAAAATAGATTTATATTACTGCACACCACTGCAAATGTCCTAATATGAGAAAAAAAAATAGAAAATAACTACACCCTGTCACTCCAGTAGGTCTAAGATTGACCTGATGGTGAAAGAAAGGAAACTAAAGCAGTTGTTTAATTAATTTGCGCAAGGGTCTATGTAACATCCTAAAGACTTCACAAAATTTGTTACAGCAACACCTAACACATTTGGAACGTATTAGGAAAGACTCCAACATTTCGTAAAAACCATGTCAAGTCGTATATCCGTTACAAAGCAGCTGTATGGTATTTTTAAATTAGAGCTTTATAGGCTATTCTCTATTTTTTAGTAGAATTCATGTTCGTTATTTTCTTTTCCAATCAGAACTTCATCATTTAATCAACCAGTTGAAAGTTATTATTATCATATTCTTTTTTTTATTTTTTTAACATCCGGCTTTTCAGGGTTTTTTTTTTTTTTTTTTCATCTCAGACGCTGCCAAATTTTGGGTCCTGGATATGATGTTAAACTATATCCGGCAGCAAGACCACTGATCGGGAAATTAGAAGAACGTGGAACAATCTCTTAATTGCTCTTATTCCCAGGTCTAACCTGACCCGGGATGGTAGCACGGGTTAGGGTCCAAGCAATGGGTAAATAGTTAACCCCCAAACTGGGTTCAAAACACAATAGCAATATTAAAATACATTTTCATAATGAAAAATATCAGCAATACGTTTTTGTAAGAGAAATTATTAATGCACTTAAGAAAATTAAATTTCGACATTAAATGACCCATGAAGAGTTGCTATGCCGCTACACAAGGCCAAAATAACCAACAGGTTTTAACAGACATGTTTTACTCTTGGTTATATGTTCTTTGAGTTTGTATGAAATAATCTATATTTAACTTTAAAGACATTTTAGTAATTTAATTTTTTCCTGATTCAGTTTCTAGACATTGCTGAGAGTTTAATAATCTACAGTTATCGAACACCCAGCACAGATCGAACTCACAATACAGTAGTCATGATCAACTGGATTTGATTACCAGCGATTACCAGTGACTAGGCAGCCATGCAACTTTTTCCTACTGTAAAACTCTTAGCAATAATCCAACAGCCGTGCGCCGCGACTGGGGTAATGGTTAACGAACAAGTGAAATTGTCCATTATGTCAGAGTTTTGAATTTTGAATTCGAGTTTCAGAGATTGCCACATCTTATCTTTGTAAATCTTAACAAGAGTTTCAGTGGCTGGGCCCATCGATGTCAAGTAATAGGTAACGAGCTAGTACTGAGTTCGATTCTCACTGTGAGAAAACCAAGCTGAATAAATACTAGCAAAAAACGATTGCACAGTTCTCAGTAAATGGGCCTTCCATCCTTATCTTCTTTGAATGTGTATTATTTGTTAATTTTTTTCTGTACTCAGCTCAGTCTACGTTTAATAATCTTTTGAGTTGTAACTACTTTTACGATATTTATATTACTATATGTCATATATAGAGACTCAGCCACTATCGTCATACCGCCAATATATAAAATACAAGAAATTACTTTCGGAGCATGCTCGTATAAATCAAACGATATTCAATAGTAAAACCATGATTATATTTTTTTACATATTCATCTGAGAAAAGTAGAAACATATCATTCAATAACATCGTACTGTCTCAAGGAAGGAGTCTGCACATGCTCAAACCGGTGATTTTCGTTCATACTAGGCTTCATATTTACGATAGCCGCCTTCAAACTATCACTGTTATTGACGACGCCTCGAAGTTGATAATCCTGAGGACTCCAATACTTCGTATTCTTCTACGCGTCGTATCCCTTCAGGACGTAGGCGATCATGGTTCTTCACAACCTTCTGTCTTTGGTAGTTCTTAGAAATGATTGTTCTTTTGTTTTTTGTTTTTGTTTTTTGTTTATTTCACCTAATCTCGGTTCTGCCAACAAGCTCTTTAGAGGTTATTCGCTGGTTTTCTCCATACCTTTTATCTTCAACATGCCATGAGTGTTACATTTTCAGGCCTACTTTCCTCATTATATATACTAAAAGATTAAATTGACTCTTTCAATAAGTGCACTTCTCCCAAATAGAAGAGCTAAAAGCGACATAAATATAAACATTCTAGAACAATTACTTCCGTTTCCTGCAGGGTATGTTTGTGGGGCTGGGATCCTGTTGAACTAGCAACGATACCTCCGCAAGATCGTCACAGAACTACCTGTCATTATTCTTGTTCACCAAAACACAAAACAAAGCGTAACAATGCTGTTGATAAGAAAAGATAACAACAATGACACCGATGGTGTTGATAAGGTATGCAGGGCATTAAATGGTGCGACATTTTCGATAAATGAATTAGCGCGAACTCTCTCAATGGCCCTCAATGGGACAAGTGGCTTTTTTATGGTAGAAATGACCTGCCCGAAGGCGGCATACTAACATGTATATTACAAAACAATGTTCTGATAGTATGTATCCTTGGGTTGATTTAGATAAATCATTTATAAACTTTGAAGTGTCCCAATCGTTTTTAATCAGTATCATGAAATTGGCTATCGTCAAGTGGCTGTAGTTAGCTGCAAGTACCACAAGCAAGGCCTACCTTTTCATTTTCTTCGTCAGGGTGGAACCTACACTCGATACCCGTGAAAGAAAATGTGAATATTAAAATTTGGTGCGTGCCGCACAAATACTAGGTTAGGCGATCTATCAGTTATAACCCGCTAAAAGTGTGTTCTCATATACCTAATGTGCCATAGATAGATAGATAGATAGATAGATAGATAGATAGATAGATAGATAGATACTTTTACAGGCAAACTACCTTTATCCTCGTTTTCCTCTTCCAAGATTTCAGTTAGCCGGGACCAGACTCAGGCAAAAAGAATATGATGAATTAATAATGAACCTCCTAATAGAAATAGTCAAAATACTAGATGAAACCAATTAACATGCAATATGAACTCTGGTTACTGAACATTAGGTTTATAAGTCGCGGAAATTCAGATATTCTTGTTCTTAAGGACACACCAATAGATATAGCCGTTGGTTAGTTCCAGTGACTTGACCCAAAGAGTTGTAAGTTCAATAACAGGCTACGGCAGTGGTAAACAAGTAACTTAGAGAGTCCGGTTGGAGGGAAATAACTCATGACTACCAAGAGAGGTTTCGCATAAAGAATTAGAATAGTCGTGATAAAGGGTTCAATTCGAAATTCCTAAAGATGAGGACAATAGTCCGAATAATAATAATAATAATTATATATATATATATATATATATATATATATATATATATATATATATATTGTGTGTGTGTATTTGGGTATTTGGGTAGAATTTTTTTTCATTGACGTATGTCTCATTAAATAATATAGACAAATTTTGTCGATTTATTTTATGTAATTTTTTTCATATCGTCTCGTAAGCTAACTAATACTTTCTGAGATTTCGGCTTGCATCGGCCATTATCAAAGATGACAATTGTGTTGGTCGTAATGAGCAGTTCGCGGACGAACGATAGTATTAGTCGTCTTTTTTGTTTGTGTGGAAGATTGGCGAACTCGTGCGGGCATGCTGAAAGCCAAAATCGCACTACTGCTTGTAGCGTCTCACATGACCACGCGAGAGTGAGGACGAGAAGTATTAAGTATGGAATGCCATTGGGATAACCAATCGCTTCTGTTATCTATTATAGGCATTTGTGAATTTTTGTGGAGATTTCATAGTTAATCTTGTTCTGGTTAGGTTTCAACTGTTTTATGTATATGGCTTCAAGTATTTTTAGTTTTTGTTTATTGTTTTCGAAAACAATAAACAAACACAAAAAATATATATTGTAATATATATATATATATTTAAAAAAGTATAGATATGAAAAAATATACATATATCAAATATTTATATATTAAGACATATATATATTTAAATATATATGTTAACCCTCTAGGGCCATTCGTATCATATATGATACAGTATGAAAACAAGCCTTGAAAGAAATATTTTCCTGAAAAATTTTTTAAGAGAAATATTTTATAAATTTCAAATGAAAGCAGTACTGACTGCTCAGTCAATGAATACCAAATGTTTCCTTATAGGGAAATACCAAATGTTTCCTTATAGGGGAATACTGTATCAAATATGATACGAATGGCCCTAGAGGATTAAAATGATTTTAAAAAAATGAAATGACTTACACTTTCATTCCGTTTTATATTTGTGATTTCTACCCGTCAATATCTGAAAAACTTCTAGCTGCAGCCTTAAATTTAGCTAAAAATTACTGCCCATCATCGAACAAAACCTCAGTATCATTAAACTGGCCCGAAAATCAATTTTATTTTACGATAAATGTCCATGGACTAGGAAGACAACATTCTGCATCTCTATGGGAATGTATCATTTTACAGAGACCTGTAATTTGATAGAACGCTTTTTGCTCGAGAAACTGAGGCACATCTTCGAGTTATGTAACACCGGACTTTACCGAGACGACTGACTGATAATCCTCCGCAAAACTAGTTCACAGAAACGGACATACTCAAAAAGGACCTAATAAAACTTTTCAAAAACCACGATTTTAATATTACCAACATCACTAACGCTAAAGACGTAAATTCTTAGAGGTGGAAGACGAGATTCAACAATCACATGTTGTCTTTAAAAAACAGTAAATACAGCAAAAGCACTTCTTTATCCATATATTATTGGAATAAATAACATTAACAAGAACCTGGAATAGCGTAGCTAAATCCATATCTTACAACGGACAAGAAGATAAATGTAACCTATGCCTTTTAGAAAAACTTGTCACCTTAAACCATATAAATAATACTAATCTACTTAACAAAAAAGCGATTAATGACCACATGCTGCCAAAGAAATAAACACTAACTTAAATTCTTAGACTCCGATTGATATATATTCCTTTATACTTTTACCCCTTTCTGTCTCTCTTTCTTCCTCACTCCATCGCTTCCACTTTCTTTCTTTCTTTCTTTCTTTCTTTCTTTCTTTCTTTCTTTCTTTCCCCCTCAAATATTACTAGTAATAATTATGAATTACGCCCCTTTAATTTGTACCCCGGCATTAAATATTTTCTATTTTTTATTTTAATTAAAATTTAAAATTTATATTTTAATTTTTAATTTAAAAATTTGAATTTAATTTAACTACATGTAATCTTAGAATATTTAAATTTTTACGTTTTATGAATTACATCCCTTTGATTTCTTCTCCCTTCATTTTAACGTTTTTTTATTTAATTTTAAAATTTTAATTCTAATTTTTATTTTTTATTTTTATCTACACGTAATTTTATAATAATTAAATTTTTAGTCTTCTTTTTAAAAAAACAATAACTTGACTTTATATGATCTAATATCCATAAATATCGAGTGACCTAAAATTCAAATCTATTAAACTGTCAAACCATATATATATACATATATATATATAAGAAAGTAAAAGGAATATATATATATATATATATATATGACTGTATATATGACCATTAAACCATATACATGTATATGACTGAACATGTTATTATTAAGATTTCTTGAGTGCACCGAACGATAGATGTAACCCACACTGTATAAAGTAAAATAAAAATGCGACATTTATTTTAAATACGAGTATATATTAATTATAAATTTTGATGTAATATGTTTATGTTTGTGTGTCTGCGCGTGTGTGTGTGTGTGTGTGTGTGTGTGTGTGTGTGTGTGTGTGTGTGTGTGTGTATGCGGAGATGATTTATCGGAATCTATCCAATAAACCATGCCTCAAGTACAATTCTTTCTACATATATCTAATCTAAACTTGTTTATAAATGGAACTTTGTCTGTGTGTGTGTGTATGTGTGTGTGTGTGTATCCGTTACCTATAGACTCCGAAACGGCTGAACCAATTTTCTTGAAAATTTACACAGTTGTGTAAACGTCTGTGAGTGTTATTAGCTAGGTTTTGTGTCGAGGTACCCCCGATAAATATCGAAAATCGATAATCGAAAAAATCGGGTTATAGAAGGAATTTTTCGATTTTAATCAAATTTGATACACTTATAGATAAAGACATAAGAAACGATGTTCAGAAGATTCAAGGTTGCAGTTCTTACAATAGTGCAGAAAATTGATATATATATATATATATATATATATATATATATATATATATATATATATATATAAGGCAAGATGTTTGTGTGTGTCTGTTTATCTGTCTGTATGTCCTTTATACAAATCCACAATTTTTATCCGATTCTCCCCAAACTTCACACAAATATTCTTTAGGCTGAGTCTGATCCCCAGAACCATGGATTAATTATAAAGCTTTCATTATGCCCGAGTAACGCCGGGCTATACTGCTAGTTGTTGTATATATATATAGAATTTTGTGGGTGCGTGTGTGCGTGAAATATGCATATTACTAGAATATTGTTTTAATACACCCCACACACATATATGTGTTTCTTTTGGCTATTTCCAGTTAAACTAGATAGATAGATAGATAGATAGATAGATAGATAGATAGATAGATAGATAGATAGATAGATAGATGATTTATCTAAATCAACCCTAGGATACATACTATCAGAACATTGTTTTGTAATATACATGTTAGTATGCCGCCTTCGGGCAGGTCATTTCTACCATAAAAAAGCCACTTGTCCCATGTTGAAGCTCGCCGCAGGGCCATTGAGAGAGTTTGCGCTAATTCATTTATCGAAAATGTCGCACCCTTTAATGCCCTGCATACCTTATCAACACCATCGGTGTCATTGTTGTTATCTTTTCTTATCAACAGCATTATTACGCTTTGTTTTGTGTTTTTTAATATTTCCTTCATTCATTACAGCCTCTCTTCCTCCCACATTATTCATTTATTTATTTATTCATTCAATATACATATACGTTCCCAATAGTGCAAAAAATAAAATTTCACTGGGTGTCCTAGCTATTCTGGTAAAATATATTAGCTATTAAATCTAGCGGCATGAGATCAAACTTCAAAGAAATAATAAAACGAACGTGACATGCGTAACTATCGAAATCAGTTCTCAGTTCTTAAAATCCAGTACATTAGTGAACTACATACATTAACCCTATTTCGCCAAACATCAACAGTCAATTTCTTATTTCTAGAGAAAAAAATCATCAGTATTTACATTATTTACATTATTCGGACTATTGACATCATCATTGTTGCCATTTGTACGACGTTTCAGTCATTGTACGCTCCGGCCTTCTTCAGGTGCTAAAATTTTCCTAGCACCTGACGAAGACCGTAGTGTACAACGGCCAAAACGTCGTACAAATGGCAACAGTGATGAGTACAATAGTCCGAAAACTGTAAATACTGTAAATACTACCTTATATCAGAAATATAGACAAATACTAAAAATCATTAATAATACAATATTCTTTAAAAATCATTAAACCTTAAATGTCGTGAAAAGGCTGCACGAACATGCACACTAAAAGGGAAAAAAACTATTAATTTTATTTTTAAAGGTAGTTTTATTTTATTTATTTAATTTTAACTAATGATCACACAAGATAAGGCGTATAGGACTACTTAAGGTAAAGGGTTACTGTGTGGAGTTGTATTAGCGCAAAAAGAAATGAAGAAATCATGATTTAATCAGCGAATGAAATTTTAGAGTTCAGGCGGAGAACGTTAAGAGGTTCAGAATTAAAGTAGACATTAGAAGAAAAGGTAACCCAATCCTAAACAGGAAACAAGGGATGAACTTATACTTCTGTTCAAATCACTATATAAAACTATAAAAATGATATTTTTTGTTTTTTAAGTTATAAAAATAAAGTAAAAGTAAATTAAAACAAATGTTAGTTTCCTCAGTTGAATATTTGTTAACTATGATACTCATTGAAGCATGTCATTCAAACTATTGTGTGTTCTTTGAACCAAATTGTCGCCATTTTTCGCCTCTTTTTATTGAGAGGGGATGTATGCGGGCAGATTTTTCTATATTTATTTGCTAGCCAAATACTCCAGCAAACTAATGTGCAGGTAGGATTATGTTCAGCGAGTCGGAAGAAGGAATTTTTTTTTTAATCATATCACCCCAAGCAAGGCGATAACGCCACTGATGCACAGGGGGCTACGTAAGGATAAAAAGATTGGAAAAGAGAAAGCCGGAAACCACATCCTAAACAGGGAACAAGAGATGAGCCTCTTCACCTGTTCAATAGATGTGGGTGGAGTGTGAACCGGGCGATAGTTTAGTCTATCTACTCCAATTTGAGAAGGTTGATTTAGTCAGAGTTTGGTGAAAAGTTGTTTTTTTTTTTATCTTTTTTTTATTTTAGAAAACGAAAGATGTCTTCTAGTTTTGTATTCAAAAATGTATTGCTGGTAATAATTTTCCTTCAAAAATGTTTTGCTGGTAATAAGTTTTTCCTTCAAAAATATATTGCTGGTAATAATTTTCCTTCAAAAATGTATTGCCGGTAATAATTTTTCCTTCAAAAATGTATTGTTGGTTATAATTTTCCTTCAGAAATGTATATTTTTCTATAAAAATCTATTTTTATACTTTCACAGTGTTTTGACCCCAGTTTGGAGGTTAACTATTTTCCCATAGCTGGGACCCTAACAGGTGCTACCACTCCGGGTCAGGGTGAACCTGGGAACAGCAGCAATTAAGAGGTGGTTCTATGCTACTCACAACCCCCTCCCCAATCAGAGGCCTTGCTGCTGGATGCAGTTTACCATCATACCCAGGACCAGCATTAGATCTTAACTGGGATAGTTACAGTTGGAGGAACTAAGGAATGTAGCTCATTTGAATAATCTCCAAAGAAATAGTGATAGTCTACATATTTCTCACACTTTACTCTTGTGGAATTCTCCTCTGGCTCCTTGCCCTCCAGACAACTTCGATCATCCAAAAATCTAAATACAAAATCAAACGTAATCAATTGTCTTCTTGCTTACTATTCTTCTGTTGTTCTCTTACTAATATTTCTCATTTTTTTAATTCTTTCACCTCTTGTGTTTTAGTGGCTTTACAGCCTTGCATGGGGTGGTAAGATTTTTAAAAAGTAATGCATACAGAATATGAAATAACTTGTTCATTTCTACTAGGCACTACTGGTTTTACTCTCAGTTTTCATAATTACTTTTCTCTATGATATCTAGACTTTAAGAATTTAAATGCAGCACTAAATTTGCAGTATAATCTTACATTCAAGACATCATAATTTTACATACAAGACATCATAATTTTACATTCAAGACATCATAATTTTACATTCAAAATAACTAGATTAACTGTAAGTTTTATGCTAATAGTTTCTTCTCTGACACTTTTCATTTGTGAAATTTTCTAGCAATAGATTGTATATATTATAAAAATATTTCATTAGTTAGTAGTGTAAAACAAGTAAAATTAATGAAAACTTATAAACAAGTAAATATTGTAATTCTTTAGGTTTGTCTATTATTTGTACTTTTTAGACAAGAGTATTTGAAAAAAGCCAAATAATTTATAAAATAATTGCTACACTGGGTTTGTAAAAATTCCTATTTCTAAAATAGGCAGTTAAAGAATGTGTGCTAAGGTGTAATGGGTATCAGATCAGAATAAGAAAATGGAGAGCCAGGTCCGAATTTCAGTCAAATCTGGTTAATTCACTTATGCACAAATACCCCTGAAAAAGGCATGAATCAATTTCCTCTATCTCTAGCTATGGGATTGTTGAGGGGAGTTACCCACTTAATAATGGACTCTTCTTTGCCTATATTAACCGAGAGTTAATTACTCTCGAGGACAGAGCCGGGGCGACAGAGACGCTGGTTTCCAGAGAGATTGAGTCTGTTCTTTTTGACTTATTGTCCAAAAAGTTACATTTGGAATTTTGTCATGTGGATTATTTGTTACGTGTTAGTACGTCATTTTTGTTTAACATTGTTGTATCGGTCTTGGTCGATCGTCTGTTTTATTTATGGACTTTTTTGTGAAAAATATTTTGTGTTGTGAGCGTGGGCAAGCCTAAATATGGCTTCATCTCCCCAGCCTTCGACTTCTGATGCCCTGCCGACGGTGACCCCTGCACCGTCAGTATGGGTAAAATCTCCTATTAAAAAGGATGCGCAATTATGTGCAAATGCAAAAAAATTCAAAGAATTTATTGTGGGAAACGTGTTAGGGGCTATACCGGAAGTGGTTAGTGGAATCGTGGCCAAGACGATCTCCCTGCTGACGTCGGACGTAAAAACCCGAAAATTGCTGAGGCAAGTTTAAATACTAGTCGAATTCGTTACATTTATTTTTGCACAAATACCATTAAGAATGATATGAATCAATCTTTTCTCCACCTCTCCAGACATGAATTAAATTGCAAGATCGTCCGATCCTCGGGACTTGAGATGGTAACCAATCACGGAGAATGAAAACTGAATTCAGCCTGAAGAAGGATAGCTTCCATTATGCTGTGCTTGTCCTAGACACTTCTCTGCTGCTATAGCTAGAGTACTTGTGGTGCCTTACGACCCTAGTGGGTTAAGGGTCTGGTGACGTGATGTGACGTGACCCCAAGAAATGACGAAACCTAAGAATCCGAGTAAATAACATTTAAACTTGAATCATGAATGAATGATACCCGTATTTATCTATGTTTAAATCACCAATAAATGGTATCTGCTGATCTCCAATGAAACATCAATTGATGATAGCCGCCGTTTAAGGGTTAACAATGCATTTATATTATACATATAACATCCCTATTTTTTTCAGTAACCTTTTCAATATTTCACGACTAATGATAACCAGTTTTTTTTCTTTATTGCCTTCATTGCATTAAGTGATGAAATGTTCACGAACAAGTTCTAAGTTTAAACAAAATTGCAAACATCTATGGTTAAGTCGACTTTTACTGCTAAACGCTTCTTTTATGTGCCGTGCCCCTTCAACGTGGAAACGATCATGGCTCTTCACATTTTTCTGTCGCTTGCTGTTTGATATCATATTTGACTCTTTACCATCCCACTTTTTTGGGTTTTTTACCCTGTTTTGCAATCCATTCTCCCAAACCCATTAAGAGGGTTATTCTGTTTTCTTTTCTCTTCCTTCCTTCAATATGTCTAGTGAGTGTTAAACATTCTAAGCCCATCTCCGCATGTTGAGAATTACGTATCAACTTTCCATCACCAGTAGTATCCCCCCTGTCGGATTATAAAATGTGATGATGTTATATAAATGTCTCCGTGGTGTTATTTCTGTGGGTAAATTCACAACATGGAAGTTGCAATTGAAAGCAAAAAAAATCAAACAAAAGAAAGAGTAGTCAAGAATTAATAATGTCAACAACCTGAGAATTGTGATAAAAAACTAGATAAGTAAAAAGAAATGAAAGACTAATGACGCATTAATAATAATGTCAAAATTTCATCAGAAAATACTGCTTAGATTTCTTATTCAGTACGATGAAAATTTTACCTTTGCTCACTTCTTAAGTACTTAAAAAAGAGCTCAATTGCTTTATAACCGTCATCACTATTCGGGCCCAAAATTATGGGCTCTCTTGTCTTGGGTGGAAAGCAGTTTAAGAGAAGGACTATTCTGAACTGAAAACCATGGAAAAAATAACGAGAAACCCTATCTCTATCGTTTCCTAGAAATCTAAAAATGACAATTCGTTTCCTAGAAATATAGAAATGGCAATTCGCTCAAAGGAATCTGTAAAAAGCCACCATCGCCTTATCCTGAAGGTACATTAAAAACATGTGTCACTTCAAAATCATTTTAATTTCAGTTTGAACACACTTGTAAATTCCCATTCTGGCAAATTTCTTAACCTATATAGAGAGCATTGTTTTATGTTTCATATTGTTTTATTGAAAAAATGGTTTCAAAATCAAAATTAAAAATAGTTTCATTTACTTCCTTGTTTCATATAGACAGCATTATTTCTGAATAATCATCCATTTGTTATATTTGTGTGTGTGTGTGTGTGTGCCAGTGTGTGTGTGTGTGTGTGTGTGTGTGTGTGTGTGCCAGTGTGTGTGTGTGGTGTGTGTGTGTGTGTGTGTGTGTGTGTGTGTGTGTGTGTGTGTGTGCCAGTGTGTGCCAGTGTGTGTGTGTGCCAGTGTGTGTGTGTGTGTATGTGTGTGTGTGTGTGTGTGTGTGCCAGTGTGTGATAAAAATCAGCTAGAGTTTTAGCAAAAACATAACAAAATAATAAAATCTCACAATAGAAAAATAACCAACAATTAACTGGCAAAAATCAAACCTTTGTTTAGTTTCTGAAAAGCTTCTTTCGATATTCGAATCATCATTCGATTTTCTCTGTCGCACGTACGACCGTCACTATTTATGATAATACAATAAAGATTTTACAATGTCTTAATACTTTGCTTGATTTTTGAAGGGCGCCATTTGCAATTCTAATGTGCTTTCGTATTTAAGTGTCACATTCTTCATCATCTTTGTAAAACTTTCCTAGATATTTTATCTTATATACAATCTGTAGTTTGTAGCTTGTGCTTTTTCTCTAGCTGACAATTATACATCCTGCTTTTCACAACTAATGGTCAGGATTCATTTTAGAATCATTAGAGATAACCAGTAATTAGTTGAAGTTTTCTAGGGCTCATAATGACGAAAACGGGCAAAGAAAATTTGACACTTACAGGACATATTGAAAGCAAGAATGGCTGAGGGAAACAGACCATAATCTTTTTCTTTTCTTTTCGACCAGTTGACCCTAAGCAAAGCGAAACCACCACTAGGCATCAGGGAGGCGTGTGGATACAAATTGGCGAACTTACCTTAGTTACCTCTGAAATGTTTGGGTCTTATTACTCTATGAATGACAATAACAAAAAACAATTACCACTTTAAAAACAAAGTTTCAATAGGATAATTGTAAAACTGGCCAAAGGGATTTAGACCTATATATCAAATATACTTACATAAGTTGCAAATCATTTTAAAATTCATGTAATACAGCTATTTTTCAGTGTAACAGCTTGAACGAATCAATGCTATATTTTGGAACTCACTTTGAAAGCTGCTCGTTTGTGGAAATGGAAGAGTTTATGAAAGAGATTGATTGATTCATTCATTCATTTTTATGGCTTATCACCTCTTTGCAGATTATTTTATTTAAAGACAGAAAATATTTGAAGATTTTTATTTTTTAATAATAATAATTATTCTTACTAATTATCTCATAACCTGGGAGAGAAGAGGTGGATTCATATATTTTCCCATGCGGTTATGAATATAAGGAACCCTACCTGAATTGGAACTCTGGTCTCCTATTAACCATTCTGAGCCATTATCCATTACACCACCTGCTCACTCATGCTTACTGCAACTGGTATTCCTAAGCAGTCACCTATCTAGCTATTGACCAGCTTTAACGTTGTACATGATCGTACGGGAACTGCTGTTTTGACGTGATATGGCTTTAAGTCATAAAATGGCGAAAAAATGCTGGATCTTGAAAATTTACTTAGGTTTACATTAAAATAGATTATTATTTTACAAAACTGCTATTTTTAGCTACATTAATTTATAAACTTTTCTCAGAAAAAAGTGAGAACATTTGCGCCCATTCACATCCGCACTTGGTAGCGACTGCCCATTTGCACTAGCTACGCCTCTGAATACCAGGATTTATTATTGGTGGACATAACAGTAACAAGTTAGCATACATAAATGATACTGACAGTAAATTTAGGAAGAAAACTGACTGAACTATTAAACAGAATAGGTTAAAAAGAAACACGAAGAAAAAACTAATCATTAACTCTAAGAAGAGAGTCTGTATCCTTTTGAGCAAAAAAGTGTGACCAATTCACTTGGCACGTCAAACTCAAGCAGGTGCAGAAACTTAGCAATCTCGTAAGTGCATTAAATGCTGTTGCCGTATCTGGTCGAGTGCTCCTGATTTTTACCTCGAGGTTCTCGACAAACTCCAAAGAAGGATCTGTTATGTAATCGATCCCGACTTTACTTCTCGACTTTAGTCACTTTCTCATGATATGGCTTCCTTTTGTCTTTTCTACAAATACTTTTATGGCAACTGCTCTGACGAGCGTTTTTTTCCCTGGTGTCCCGACCACATGAATTTACGCATGCTACTAGATTGGCACCTAGGTCCCACCCTTTTACCGTTGAAATAGTTAAATGTAACCGTCATTTCTACTCAGTTTCTTTTCTCACACTTCCCATCTGTGGAATTCCCTTCCGTTTACTTGCTTCCCCAATAGCTACAGTCTCTAAAAGCTTAAACACGACATCAATTGTCATCTTCTATCTCATTGAATACCGTCTATCTTTACTCCTCTTTTCGACACTCCCTGTACCCTGCGTTTTTCTCTCACTGTAACCCCCAACAAACTAGTGATGCTCCCGCCTTGCATGAGGTGAAATGATTTTAAAAACACGGAGATAAAGAAAAATGACACAGAAATCTGAAAGCAAGTCGAAATAGCAAAAAATGACGCTCAAAAGCCTCCGCAACGTATTAAAAATAGAAAAGTGTTCTTAAACAAAAAAAAAGTGTTAGACTGCTATATAAATCTAGTCTCCTACATAATCTAAACTTATTTATAAATGGAATTTTGTCTGTGTGTGTATGTGTGTGTCCGTTATCTATAGAATCCGAAACGCTGAATCGATTTTCTTGAAAATTGACACAGTTGTACTATAAGCGTCTGTGAGTGTTCTTAGCTAGGTTTTGTGTCGAGGTACCCCCGATAAATATCGAAAATCGATAATAAAATAATTGTCTTATAGAAGGAGTGGTCCGATTTTAATCAAATTTGATACACTCATAGACAAAGACATAAGAAACGTTATTCGGAAGTTTCAAGGTTGCTGTTCTTACAATCGATAATATATATATATATATATATATATATATATATATATATATATATATATATATAAGGCAAGATGTTTGTGTGCGTGTCTATTTATCTGCCTGTATGTCTGTATTTTTCAGCCCTTTTATGTTACTTTTTGCTTCGGGTTTGGCTCTAAGTAGGTATACTTGTAGTTCTTAGTCTCAGCCATGATACCATTTACTCAGAGAACTTATTTAGCCTTCAAAATTCAGTTTACGACGAAAACAACCTTATTTGCTATCGATACCAGAAAAGTTTGTCTTACATCCATTCATTTTTCTTTCAGTCTACGGTTTCGTTTTAACTGGAAACAACTATTGCTTTTTAGTCTTTCGTGCCAACGTCCAAAGAGTCTGAGCTCCAGGACCATAGATTAGTTTTAAAGCTTTCATTACACCCGAGCAAAGCTGGGTTATACTGTTAGTAGTGAATATATTGAAGAAATTGTTATTGAGAATAAGAGTGATTTCTAGATAATTATTAGGTTAGATGAAATCTCTTTGTTAGTAATTTAAAGGCTCTAATGATTTTCTTTTGGATCTTAGTAGTCAAAGAACCATTACTATTAGAGACAAGCATAAGAGACAATCACCTCACATATTAAGAAAAGACTTGAAACATCGAAGACGTCGCCTCCTGATAGATGATGAGGGTACCATGGACAGAACAGACGAGCAATGAACACGTTTTTAAAAAAAATAGGAACTACAAGAAAACTTACACTTACAATCATAACTAGACATTTGAGATGTCTAAAAAACATAATAAGAAAAGAGAATCTGGAGAATTTAATACTCACAGGACTGACTGAATGCAAGATAAGTACAGAGATACAGCGAATAAACTACTTAATGTTGTGTTAATTGACGGAGATAGATCAAAGACAGAGTAAGGTTGTAAACGAACAAAAGTTACTCAGAGCAACAAAAGAAAGGAAGGTGAGGAGAGTCATGATCACCGCTGTCCTGAATGGGTACGACACGTACAAAAGAAGTACGTTCGATATAGTATTTACAGGATTTATGAAAGAGATTGATTGATTCATTCATTTTTACAGCTTATCACCCCTTTGCAGATTATTCTATTTAAAGACAGAAAATATTTGTAGATTGTAATTTCTTTTCTTTTTTTTTAAATAATAATAATTAAAGAAAGAATTTAGAGAAAAAATAACACACATTACGCGGGAGTATAAATATCGATACGCCATTGACTTTTCGAAACTGTTCTTGTAGTTTGTTTTTTTAAGGGAGAGCGAGATTTTTCCAATTAGGATTTTGTAGAATTCAGAGGGCAGAGTTTTGTGTGCCGGTTGTGAAAGAGTCAATCGAGGGCCAGAGTTTCTCTCCAAGGAATTAGTGCTTCGTCCTTTGCAGATGAATTGATGTTAGACATGCAGAGTGATCAGCCAATTTCTAATCAAGCTAATATGTTCGGAGGACGCGTTCAAAATAATCATCAAAGACAGGCTCGTCTAACTCATCTCTGAGACCGTAAAACAGGTCCAGTCACTCATTCTACTCTTTCTCTATCTCTCTCACTCCCAATCCCTGTCTACTTCTTTGTCTTTCCTTCTGTTTTCTATATTCCCTAAACTACGTCCCACGTTCACAATATAGACGCGTTTATTCGTATGGGACATAAACCTGGAATTAAGCACTAAATCTAATGGACTCATAAAAACACACATAAACAAACTGGCTTATATAAGCAAGAAAATACGCATATACATTGGTGAATGTATGCAGGTCTGTGTTGCATAAGCAGAATTAAATTTTGCTAAAATATACACGTTAAAGGACATAAAATCTATTATGAATTCCAAAGATATCTGTTTTAAAACTGATAAGTCTAAAAACATCTACAAATATAACCCCTCTCTCTACCTTAATTTTCTGACTGATAAGATTACCAACACAACAATATAAAATCTAAGATCAACCTTGATACTGCCAAATTTGCAAACAACTAAATATTACTGATAGAGTAGGAAAAGTCAATACTAAAAATGCTTATCTATTGTTTAAAGATCATAAACTCAACTTTGAGAATAATTCACAATCTAGATAATAAGATAATAAGATAATAAGATAATAAGATATAATAAGATAATAAGATAATAATAAGATATAATAATAAGTTAATAATAAGTTAATAATAAGTTAATAATAAGATATAATAAGATAATAAGATATAATAAGATAATAAGATAATAAGATAATAAGATAATAAGATATAATAAGATAATAAGATAATAATAAGATATAATAATAAGTTAATAATAAGTTAATAATAAGTTAATAATAAGATATAATAAGATAATAAGATATAATAAGATATAATAAGATAATAAGATAATAAGATAATAAGATAATAAGATAATAAGATCATAAACTCAACTTTGAGAATAATTCACAATCTAGATAATAAGATAATAAGATAATAAGATAATAAGATATAATAAGATAATAATAAGATATAATAATAAGTTAATAATAAGTTAATAATAAGTTAATAATAAGATATAATAAGATAATAAGATATAATAAGATAATAAGATAATAAGATAATAAGATAATAAGATAATAAGATATAATAAGATAATAAGATAATAATAAGATATAATAATAAGTTAATAATAAGTTAATAATAAGTTAATAATAAGATATAATAAGATAATAAGATATAATAAGATATAATAAGATAATAAGATAATAAGATAATAAGATAATAAGATAATAAGATCATAAACTCAACTTTGAGAATAATTCACAATCTAGATAATAAGATAATAAGATAATAAGATAATAAGATAATAAGATATAATAAGATAATAAGATAATAATAAGATATAATAATAAGTTAATAATAAGTTAATAATAAGTTAATAAGATATAATAAGATAATAAGATATAATAAGATAATAAGATAATAAGATAATAAGATAATAAGATAATAATAAGATATAATAATAAGTTAATAATAAGTTAATAATAAGTTAATAATAAGATATAATAAGATAATAAGATATAATAAGATATAATAAGATAATAAGATAATAAGATAATAAGATAATAAGATAATAAGATCATAAACTCAACTTTGAGAATAATTCACAATCTAGATAATAACTCCAAACTAAAGTGAATTAAGATTAATCCTAAAAAATATTATTAAAAAAATAACCAATAAACTACAACTTATACTAAGCCTCAATCTCTGAAAGGAGATTTACCAATAGTAATGATAAAATTAGAGCTACATTTCTCAAATTTGATATAGATTTCTATTCTTCTCTCTCTAAAGACTTTCTAGTAAACTGTATTAATTTTGCCAAAAAGTATGTGAAGATCATGGATAAAGAAACTAATATTATCCTAACAGCTATAAAAATCAAATGTAATCCTTAACCAGTCTACCTAGACTAAATGTCTCAATGTTAAATTTGGGGGATTATGATTCATCCCAACTTGCTGATTTGATAGGTATTTATATTTTAGATGCTGTTGGGATTATATATCCTAAACAAATAGGTTTGTACCGAGATAATTGACTTATGTTCATCCCCAATAGTAATGGCTCTTTGACGACTAAGATTTTAAAGAAAATCATTAGGGCCTTTGAAATACTAAGATTTAAAATTGAGATTTCACCTAATCTAAAGATTGCTAATTATCTAGACATCACTCTTAATCTCACTAACAATTTTTTTCAAACCTTACCATAAAGAGAATGAAACCCCAAGATATATTAACGTTGATTCTAATCACCTTAGGGCCATTTTGAAACAGAAACCTACTACTTTTAGTACTAGAATTAGTCGATTAGCTTTCAATGCTTAATGAAAGCAAAAAACTATAAAATTAAGCTCTCCAAAGAAGCAGCTTTAAAAATAATTTATCCTATTTAACACCTGTAGGTAATTCTGAAATGTCTAAGACAAAGAGTAAACATAGCAAAAAATTATATGGTTCAAAACACCCCACCACATCCTGTGAACAATCAAGTATTAACATTTTCTGAAATTAGTAAGTTAACATTTTCACAAGGATAACCTTCTATGCAAAACCTTTAATAGAAAAAAATCTATTAAAACTAGCACGCTATGTACTAATAATATGAATAACATCATCAATTCCCATAATAAACAGATTTTAAAGAATGTCTATGGAAATGATACTCTCCTGCGTTTGCAGATCCAATGAGCGTTGTCCTGTTGAGGGTAAATGTAAATCTACCAATGTTATCTCCAAAGCTAACATTTCCCTAAAAAATAACAGAAAAATTATATCTACATTTTGAATTCAGCGGAGGTTGGGACGAAAGCAAAAATATTACTCCTATTGACACACTTTTATCAACACAAAATTTAAAATCTCAAACAGCTGTTTGCCAAAGGTATTAGGTTGTCCCAAAAGTTCGTAAACACTTGAAAATTTTACTCGCCAAGTAATCTAAGGTTACCAGAAAACACTTGCAAAAAATTGAAATTTTACTCGCAAAAACAACAAAAATTATTGCTCAAAATAAAGACCATCATTTTCCAAGGCTTTCTGCCATCGATCTGCAAGCTTTCAGATCTGGTCAAAGTACCATTCAGCCAGCTTCCAATGAAAGAATTCTTGACACGCTTCCTCGACTTCATCAAATGAGTCGAATCGGCGGCCCTTCAGAAAGTGTAGCATTGAGCGGAAAAACCCGTAATCAGATGGAGCACAGTCAGGACTGTAGGCTGTATGTGGCAGAACCACAACGCCGTCCAGCTCTTCAAACTTGTCTTTTGGTCTTCCTGGCGGTGTGTGGCTTGGCATTGTCCTGCTGCATCAAAGCGCGCTTTCGGTTGATCAGAACGGGGTACTTTTGCTTTAACTTTTCGTAGACCCACTCCAGTTGCTGATAGTAAAGTTTGGCATTCGGAACCAACTCATTCGGAACCAACTCAAAATGCACGATTCCTTCAAAGTTCCACTAAACGCACAACATGACTTTCTTACCGAATCGATCTTGTTTTGGAACCGACAGTGTCTCTTGCCCTTTCTGAACCCATCACTTGTCTTGATTGTGCTGGACCAGATAGACCCATTTCGCAAGTGTTTATGAACTTTTGGGACAAGCTAATATTTAGAACTGAAGGAAGAAGTCCTGAATCCACAAATAGAATGGAAAATAATAGGCTCAGCACGTACCTATAATAATATTAGTGATAGATGTAATCTCTGCTTAGGAGAAAACATTAAGATACTAAAATATCATAATCAAAATTCACTTTTAAATCAGAGAAATGAACTGTTTAGCATAAAAGTAAGTATAAATTGCCTTAATATGAAATTAACTATATATGTTAATTCTACCCTACTGCTATAAGCCGTGATTTTAAATCTAATTCATTTTCTCCTTTATGATTGCTATCCTGTTTACCTTCCTTTATTGTAATTGTTATATGAATTTTTAACCAAAATTTACCTGATATTAGTTAGAACTTAAATTTATACACAAAATTTCCTTTAAGGATATCTTTAATCTTAAACTCTCATGCATTTCTTCTGAAGTGTTTCTTTACAACTTCCGCGTCAAATCTACACTTTTCACCCTCTCCCCTAAATTTTGGCTTTTTCCTTTACTTCAGGTCACACTAAAATGTGTCATAACATTGTTGCATGGAGTTGAAGAAACAGGTTTGATAACCCGTTGAAAGAGCTCCTTTAAATGTTTTATTTGAATAGATAGATAGATAGATAGATAGATAGATAGATAGATAGATAGATAGATAGATAGATAGATAGATAGATAGATTTATATAATGGGTTCTCCGTAAAGTTTATGCTGATGTTTAAGGGAAATTAAAACACAAAACAAAATTATGGCATTAAATATTTATTCAACTAAATATGAACTAATCTGTTGCACAAACTTTCTCCATTTGTCCTTCAACAAAGAATTTTGCTAGTTTCTCGGCAATGAATTCATTAAGGTGTTTTTTATGTCATCCAAGGAATTAAAACTTTTACCATTGAGATTATTTTGCAAGAACCTGAATAAATGAAAATCCGAAGAAGCATTGTCTGGTGAATATGCACCTTATAACCTTTCATTTTCATAGGGATGCAAAATTGACACGAATTAAGTAATTTTAAACTTTCTTTCTCTTTTTATACACTTTTTCAAGTTTTCCAGTTTAAATGTAGACTTATGATCATTCCATTTAACTTTAAAATTATCTTTAATGGATCCTAAATATGTTTTATTTTGACTATTTATGTCATGTACTTTCGCTTTAAAAATAATTCCTTTCGTATCGCAAAAAACGTTAAGTGAGCATTTATTTTTGTCCCTACAGTTACATTCCTTACTAACGATGTTGTTTTGTACGTTGTTATTTAAGTTGCTGACGTTTTGTGTTTTTATGTAATTTTCTAAATTACTAGTAAAGCTATAATTCAGTTTGATTGAATTCGTATTAAACATTTTGTTTAATTTTGACATTTTGGAAAGTGTATATCGATTAGTTTAAAAAATATTTGTTCTATTTTGGTTTTTACTTCTAAGTTAGACGGTGGGTTGAACCAGATAATGTTTTGATTTTTATTATTGTTTTTTATTTATCTGCTTGCCTGGGTTTGTGTTCTAAAATCTTCTTATGGCCAGATTTTTTAAGGTATCTTCATGATCTTTTTTCTTTATAAGTCACAATTCTACGTTTAAACTGGAAAACCTCAAAAATTGTACAAAACTAGCTAGCCACGTGTGGAAATTAAAACTGAAGTATGGAAAAGACCCCGATATAACTTGGAGCATAGTAAAAAAAAGCCGAACCTTACAACGATGGTAAAGTATTCAATGCCAGGAAGAAAATTAGCTATTATCTATTTCCAAGACAAAAATGAATTACTAAATTAAAGAACAGAAATGTCCAAGCGTGACCATACCAAAAATATCTACTAGAATCATACAAAAATGGATGAAAGTGTTTTGAGACCCTTAAGTAACTTCTCGTAATTTTGAAAATTACGCTTTCATAAAAGCCCTTGTTACGCGAGCGTTTGGAAAATAGTAAAATCAATTATTGTAAATCGGTTGAAGACAGTAGAAGGTAGAAACCGAGGTCGCGAAATCACTTATTTCTAAATTATATATATATATATATATATATATATATATATATATATATATACTTTTTAAGAGAAAACGATATAATAAATATTTATATATCAGAACAATTTTAAGAAAATTTGTAACAAAATTAAAAACATATTTCGTCTGATACGTTTCGTCCTTGAGTACTTCATTAGACTAAAGTTTTGTTTACCTGGATGGGATAACACCTACACATGGATTAATGGGGATGCTGATGTTTTGACTTTGAATTAAACATTTTTAAATTACTACGTGTCTAGGCATATAGTCTAGTTGATTTCATTTAGTTTCGTTTTCTTTTTGTTTATGTTTCCATTACTTTTATTATTAAATCTCCCACATTGTGATAATAAATCTGCCAAGAAAAGTAGAACGTTGTAAGAATCTGAACGCAAATTCAATGTGGATTATCTAGCTATTAGCGCACATTCTATACCAATTTGTCTGAATAAATTGCTTTCGCTTTTAAATAAGCTAGCATTTTTCAAATCAAAATCATGGTCAGGCTGATTACGGTGAGAAACTAATGCATTGAGTGTGTTCAATTAAATGTCAAAAGCTTGTGTATTTTTATGTTCGTTGGTTTAATATTAGTAGTATTTCATTTTTTTTTTAATTCTTTTCAGATATTATTTCAATAAGATTGCTAAAATCAACTGTCAGGACGATTTAAGAATTTTAAAGTGATCAGCGTCTTCCCATGAATCAGGAACTGTTTTCAGTGGGAAATTCCATCTTTCAGAATGTTAATTCATCTATTCCTACTGCTAAAGTTGTAACTGAATGTTGCGAAGAACATTCTAAGGAAACAGAACATCTTATGTGGCTATCACAGTCCTCAGATCTCAAAATCATGAAACATTTATGGTTCATTTTAGAAAAACATGTGAGGAGTCGATATCCTCCACCAACATCATTGAAGAACCTGGATACTGTTTTAGCTAAAGAATTGATAAAAAAATTTTCTGAAAACAATTCAAACCTTGTAAATGTCGACCCTACAAAGAATTAAAGCTGTACTTACTGCCAAAAGCGGCCCTACGCCATAATTAAATATATTTTCTTGAAATGTCAAGGTATTTCTCATATATATATATATATATATATATATATATATATATATATATATATATATATAAGCACCTTCAGAAGACGAAAAATGTAACAACAGAGAAAAAATGAAATAAACACAAATCCACATTCAAATTAGAAAAAATAAAAAAATAAAATTAGCACCAAACTTACCAACTACGCATGGAAATTAAAAGAAAAGAATGGCGGAAACCCAACGTCACGTGGAAAATATTAAGTTGGCTATAGCATTATTTCAACAACGACAAAAGCTACTAAATGAAAGGTCTGAAATAATGTCCGGGTGTAGACACATAAGAAAAATAATTTCTAGGCTCGGACAAACCCGACCAGGATGAAACCATGCTAGCGTAACCGGCTGTTCTTATATATATATATTCTTCATTTGTAAACGAGTTATTACGCGACCTAGGTTCCTACTATGTGGTGTCTTCAGGCTATTTGCAATAACTGGTTTTACCGTATTTTTTTAAAGAATGCCCATGTAACATGGATTTCTTGAATGCTCATGTAACGCAATTTTTAAAATTAGAAGAAATTATAACGTTTTCATCCATGGTTGTATGAACCTAATAGGTATTTTATGGTATGGTTACACCTAGTCAAAAGTTCTGTTCTTTTATTCAATAATTCATTTTTGTTTAGAAATAACATAATCGCTAACTTTTCTTCCTGAGACAATCTACATATTTTGCCACCGTTGTGAGGCTTAGCTCTTTTCACTATACTCCACGTTATGTCTGAGTCTTTCTTATATTCTAATTTCAATTTTCACACGTGGTTAACCAATTTTGTACAATTTTTAAAGTTTTCTATTTTAAATGTAAACCTGTGATTGAACCATCTTTTCTTAAAAGTGTCTTCGGTTGATCCCAAATATGTTTTATTTAGACCATTTAAGTCATATACTTTTGCTTTGTAAATTACTTCTTTTGTATTACAAAGTCCTTGAAGTGGGCATTTATTTTTGTCCCTGCAATTATCTTCTTTATTAATGATGTTGTTTTGTACAATGCTATTTAAATTTCTGGTGTTTAGTTTCTTTTTGAAATTTTCTAAATTTCTAGTACAGCTATAACTCAGTTTGATTGTATTCTTACTAAAATAAAAATTAGTTCTGAGATTTTCGGAAAGTGCTTATCGATCAATTTAAAAAGTATTTCTCCTATTTTGGTTTTTTACCTCTCAGTTAAATAGTGGGCTAAACCAGATTATGTTTCGATTTCTATCATCATTTTTTATTTATCTGTTTGGTTGGGAATTGCATTCTAAAATGTTATTATGGACAGATTTTCTTGGGGCATCTTCATAGTTTCTTTTCTTTTCATCAAATACTATTTTTGACAAATTATTTGATAGTCTGTGTTCTATTCCTTTGTTAATATGCTTGATTATACTTTTGGGGCGGTTAGATTTTGTGTTTATGTACTTTAACTTTGTATTGGTTTTTATATATGGAGAGATATTGCCAGTTTGTAAATTTAATTCCACATTTAAATATTGAACTACTTTTCTATTTTTATCTTAAAATCTAGTTGTTTGAATGATATGAAAAGTTCTTTTCTTATTTTATCATTTTCTCTTTTGCTTTCCGGTGCTATCATTAATCCGTCATCTCTGTATAATCCGTGGTTGTCTATAAGGATTATCTTGCTGATTTTGTTTTGGTATATACCCATCAATTCTGAAATTTCGGGTCCGTCATACGATCCTAGTGGTCCATCAAATATATTAGATCCTTGTGGTACATCAAATTAGATCAACAAAAGTAAATAGATAAGTATGTATAGAGGAGACAAATTCGGTACAATTTAAGACATTGCCAGTAAACGTAATTTTAATCCAATTCGAATATTAGTTCGAAAATGTATTTTGGCAACTCAAGTCGGCTTTCAAGTTAGGATGAAGCGAAAAAATTTCTGCGAATATATGAAGCTAACAAGAATACTTGGACTACCAACAGACCAGCCGCCCCAAGAAATAGTTGTAAAGATGTGAGGGTGAGGGCAGTGACAGAGAGCAAAGATCAAAAATCAGACCGAAGGACAGGAATGAATTTAAAAAAATAAATCAATAAAAATGGGGAAGTAAGTCCATTCAAACAAGTACCTCTAATTGCCATTTAAAAAGAAAAAAGACATACATGGGCGAAAATTAAACCACACAGAATATTTTGTACACTTGGAAGGAAACTAAACCAACAAAAAGTAGTACTTCATTTGACTGGCAATCTGTAATTCATGAACTCTGTTTCATTTTTCCTTATTTTTTCGAAATGAAACATTACCATTTTGTGAAACCTGTCTAAATTAGCGTTAAAACTTTCTATGAATTTTTCTTCCCCCGTCTCTTTGATATTTAGTTTCCCCCAAGTATTCTACTTTCTCTGTTCTAATATACTTTTTTCTTTCTTTTTTTTAAGAGACGTCTTTCCACACGCGGATTTAAATCTTGATAGAAGTTTCTTGTTTGTAAGGACTTTATGTTTCTATCACTCTCATCTCGCGTTTGCCGACGGACCGCTCCTACATTTTCCAGCTTGATATATACATAGGGTAATTTAAATTAAACTTTTATTTATCTTAATTTGTTTTTGTCGATTTAAATTCCCAAAAAAGGTGAATTGTCCTGTAGAATCGAACAACTTTACTTTCCTGGTAATTCACTAATATATATCAGCTGTTTTCTTTGTTTTCTTTGATATCTGTGGTATACGTACCAACTTTTGCAATATGGATTCTTTCCTCCACGAAAGATCCCCAGACATCCTAACTCTCCGCTAAACCAATCTTAACTCTACAATCCTCTCAGTTGATATCTCAATTCCTGGTTACCTCCCCCTCTTTTAGACGGACTCCAATGCCTACATGCATGGCCTGGGTGTATATGTCAACGAACACCTCCATCTCGATAGGGTGATTTCTCATGAATCTCCAGACCGTTCTTACATGTATCTCCGTCTGTCTCTACTAAACTCTATTAGCTACCTCTACTTTCACTTCCCTTCCGTATACCTGCTTCCCTGATAGCTACAATCTCCCGTATACTTGCTTCCCTGATAGCTAGAATCTCTAAGAGTTTAAGTGCAACGTTAATTAGCATCTTTTATTTTCTTGATTTCCTTCTTTCTCTTATCCTTTCTCCTACATCCTCTGTACCTTGATTTTCTGATTTTTTTTTATCTCCTCTCATGTAACCCCGCCCTACGGACCATATAATATATATATATATATATATATATATATATATATATATATATATATGTGTGTGTGTGTGTGTGTGTGTGTGTGTGTGTGTGTGTGTGTGTGTTTAATCCGACGTGATTTCTTCTTACTTTAAACACCATATTTTTGTGGAAAAATTTGTTTAATTAGGCGGCTGTGCATTTGAAAGTCTTATTAAATAAAATATTTCCTCCGACAGGGCTTGAATCTGACACCACTTTTGTAGAGGAAACCATTATCTGATCCGGTGTGCTCTAAAGAACAACTTTTTTTTCTATTAAGCCTATCGAATGCACAGAAAGTTACATGTAATTTACATTGTTTAAAAAATAGCAAGCCGTCTACTCAAACACGTGCATCCATTAAAATATGACGCTTAAAATAGATAGATATATATGATGACTTGATTTGGGGCATGATCTATTCTATGTGCTGTGTCTATTTAAGTCGTTAGTGGTCATGGCGTTTCACAATTTATTGTCCTTTATAGCTCTCAGAAAACGCTGTCTTTTTGTTTTACTCTTGTAAACCTGTTGTGCCATCCATTTACACAATCTCGTTAGGTACGTAATGCGATGTTTTCCTCTGTTCCTCTTGCCATCAATATGACCTTTCTAGCTCTCTCGGCTTTCATTAATTAACAGTCGCTTACATTTAAGAAAGTATTTGTAACTAAAGGAGTTTACAATGATAGGCAATTGTAGAACATGAACACACACCCAACCGCATTTAATTTATTTGAACAATATTTTTCATCAATACTCGTATTTTTGATTACATATTCTGTTTTTAATTAAATAGTATATATGCATGTATAAAAACTTGATGTATTCTATGTTTTAATTCAACATCATTTTATTACTGTAAACATAATTTTTAAGTGGATACCCTATTAGGCCAATAGACAAAATATAATACTGTTTAAATTAAATCAAACGTCTACTCAAATATGAGTAGCTAGTAAAAAACATTACCATGATAAAAATATGCATCATTTACAGTGTTCGGACTGTTACTATCTTCTTTATTGTCATATTCATGGCGTTTCTACCGTTGTACGCTTCAGTCATCTTCAGGTAACTGGAATTTAGAACCGAAACCTTCATTTTGATCCCTGGGGTTTAGCAGAACAAATAACTTAGAGAGTTGAGTTAAAGAGACATAACCAAGACATCCGGAAATAGCATGACTCATGGAACGAGAACAACATACCCCAGTGATCGAAATAAAGGGTTCGGTTCGAAATTTTTTATAGATAGATAGATAGATAGATAGATAGATTCGAAACGGGCAGATAATTTTCGAAACATATATTGTTTAATATAAAAGGCAATGAATGTGTATTATGTTTAATCACGAGCAGTTCTAAACATTGTATTTTGGTTTTAATTTCAGGTGAAAATAAAGACAAAAACTGTCCAACATTTGGACATTTTTTTTCATTAGGCTGGTTCTAAGCTTTCGGCTCGCATGAGCCACCTTCAGAGAGGTGCCAGGGACGTTAACATAAAGACAACCACCATCAACGATGATATTCTCTTGTGTTGACATAAAACATTGCACCGAATAGTAGACGCAGGTCTTAAACTTGTAGTGCGGTTCTATGACGTCACACCGCATGGGAACCGAAATGTTAACAGAACCATATGTCTAAATTAAATGTAATGTATTGTGAATTGAATTGTGATTTTATTGAGTGTGGGTTATTTGATTTAATGCAGATGGCCTCCAATATTGTGATATCGACTAAAATCTGTCTAATATTACATATATGGCTATGTTTTTCTTAGAAATGTTGTTTAATTAAACTATGACCAGAAAAAGTGGCAGTAATTCTACGGAAGAGCGTGGTTGTAGTAAAACCAATATATATAGTGGGTTTTTTATTAGTAACAGAAATACAATCTCTGAACAGGCATGTGAACTGATACAATATATATATATATATAGTCATCCGCACACAGATCTGTTTCGCTCTATCACAGCTCATCAATACGGTTAGACACCCGATTGCTTTTTACCCAGGATTGAAATTGGCGTCAGTCGGCGATTTTACCTCTGAGCTCGGGAGAAGGAGGCAGATGTTTTAGAGTGTATATTATCATTATACGCGCCCAATAGCTGAGAGTGTTCTAATTCATTGCTTAATGAACGATGCGTAGATGCCAGAGTAGCTACTGTTTTTTTTTCAAAGTCTACCATTCTTCCAGATATATATACAAAACTTTGAGTGTCTACAAAAAACGTTGACTTTTCACTAACCACAGTTTACTTGGTGTAGTTATTCAGACTTTCTTTGTTAAAGTCACGGGTGAAAAATGTCGGTTACAACATCGCAAAAGTATCTTTTCGGATAGTTTCATTGATATGGCGAGAAATCCCCTGGGTAGATTATGTTTATCACTCGAGCAAATAATAAAAACTTTTATCGATTTTTAACCAATTTTTTGTATGCATAAAGCAACAGTAGAAAACAGAAATCCATTTTTCACTTGTGAACATTTTTATTACTTCGCATTACCCACACGTATCTGCAATTAATGATTTTATTATTTTTACAGTGTCTCACATTATTACACATGCAATGCTTTGTAGATATATAAAATAAATATTTATTAGAATCTTATGTCAACGTATATTTGCTGAATCTGTGTATTTATGATGGAAAGTGGTTTGTTCCATATAAATGTAAGTCAACAGTAGACATTTGTTGAAATGTATTGAATTTTGAAATTAAAGCCACAATTCGAGTTAGAAATTTTAAAATGTTTCTTTAATCTGATCTGACGAATGAAAGAAAAGTTCAATAACTTCAGAACTTGCAGAATTTGGGAATTTCAACGCGGGAGACTTCAAAAAAGATCGGTAGGAACCACTAAATTGGGAAGAGTTTTATTAAGATTCTGATGGAATATTATGCAGATCTGAAAGAGAAAATTTAGAGACTTTATCTCGCTGATCTGTGTCTCCGTGTCAAAGGCGAATGTAGAAAATAAACATCTTTGTCTAACAATAACAATTGTACGCTTTTTGTTTAATTAAACGCACAAGATATAGAGCCCTAAATCAAAGAGAAATTATACGAAATGACCATCAAGAAAATTAGAACAACGAAATACATAAAGACAAATTCTTCATCGACAAATTGGCCAGACAAATAGAGGAAATTTACGGAATCTTCGGACCAAAACCGACCTCCCAGTTTTAGATCATCAACAAAGCGAGGGTAGTGTGATGTTTTAGCCTAAAAATATAAGCAGTGAGTTCCTGGTGTCTTTAAAATCACAAAAAGACATTTACTTATTTTTAATCTTTGGGGAGGGGGGGCTTTGAAAGCACATGTGGAGCTATGGTTCAAGAAGAAGCCAAACTTTTCATGAATTATGACAATGTGCATGCACGATACTGCTCCATCATATTTAACTATATGAGTAATGAATATCCGAGAAAAATTGGCTTCAAAGACAATCACTTGACTAAGCGCCTGGCTTATCTAACCGATTTGAACTCCATTAAAACACTGGGGAGACTGTGGTAAGTAGAATGGTATTTTAGTGGTGGAAATAAATTTCTTAGTTTTATCCAGTATTCACTTCAGTCTGTTTCATATGAGTAAATATGATAGCTTGCAAATTCAAATATTGAACGACTTCTAAATCTAGCTTCAAAACATAAAAAATGCATTTCTCATGAACGTTTTCTTTAAACCGTTGTCATTAAAACAAGACTTTTTCCAAATTTTTGTCAAATACATATATCTTTGTAAACTATTCGGACATAGAGAAACGTAAAAAATCTAGTAAATCTCATAAAAAAAATGACCACATTGTGGCATATTATCTATTAAAATGATTTCTTTTATTAATTGATCATTCATAAACCTCTTGATGATTGACTAATTTATTTTTTACGGTTTATCGACCGTTTGCAGGTTATTTAAAACCAGTAAATATTTTTAGATTGAAAGAATGTTTTGGAGAGAGTAATGATTTACTGATACAAACTCTACTACTGGGGAGATAAGAGGTGGATTCATACTTTTCCCAGGGGGTTTTGCGCATAAAAAATATAACGAACCCGATTGGAATTCAAATTCATCACTCCGATTTACAATACCTGGATTTTATTCATCCCACAACGAGCACGATTAGGCTTACAGCAACTGGTATTCAAGCGATCACCTATCTAGTCAGTGATCAGACTCAACGTTGCTTAACTTCGGTGATCGAACTGGTGTTTTAACGTGATATGGCTGTACGTCCTGAATCATTTAAGGTTGAGCTTTACCGAATGCTGCTGTTGCATAAAAGTAAGAAGAGGGGGAAAGATGTACAGATTATGAGCATTAACAAGTTTTGTTTTTTGATACACGTTCAATAGCTGGGGAAAAGACGATGGACTCATAGCTTTCTCAAGGGTATTAGTGCGTAAGTGAATCTTATTAGCTCAAGTGGAATTCGAACTCAGCTCTCTAATTTCTCACTCCATTATCTATTGCAGCATTTTCACATCCAGATAAGCAGATAAACTGCAGTTTACAGGATGGCTAAATCTTTTTTAAAATTCTGTTCTGCGTTTCGTCTTTTGAAAAGATTTTTTGATACTAAATAGGCTCGAGTCCTCCCGGAGGACGCATATTTTTCTAACAAGATTTATCGATTATTCAGGCCGTTAGAGATATATAAAATACACTGTTTAATTATTTTAAAAAAAGGAGTATCTACTCAAATATGGGTAAGCCTTAAAATGATATTTAAACAAATAAATTAAAAATAAGTTAATCCATTTCAGGAAAATATCGCAAAATAAAATTGTCTTTGTTTACATTAGGATATGAAAACAGAGCAGATATGAATATCACGAAAAACCAGGAAATAGTGCGTATAAAGGCTTAATTCGAGCTTTGTCTAACTGTAAATACTTCGTGGTCGGGTGGTCGCAGACACGTTAGATCAATTGACTGTTTTTTCTGACGTGTCTAAGAAAGCGCATATTTTTCTAAGATTTTACGATTATTCAGGCCCGTAAATTTTTTTATCGTATCACCCCGAAAAAGGCGGTAACGCCACTGATGTGCAGGGGGCTACATAAGAGTAAAAAGATTAGGGGGCTACATAAAAGTAAAAAGATTAGATTGAAGAGAGTGAAGAGAACGAAACTAGTTAGAAAGGAGCAAGAGAAGCATGAGAATACAGGTGTGATGACAGTTACAAAGGTGGAGAGAACGGAAAGGATATACAGGATGGTGTAGAAAGAACTAGAGTCAAGTGGTTAAGAAATGAGTATTGACATTGCATTTAAATTCCTGGAGGTTGTAGCCGTCAGGAAAGCAAGTATATGAAAGCGAGTTCCACAGGCGGGAAATGCGAGAAAAGAAGCTGCAGGAGTAGAAATGTCGTCTACATTTGGTTGATCTGTAAATGGGTGAGACCCAGTTGCTAGTCTGGTTGCACGAGTAAGCACCTGTTGCAGAGGCACCAGTGATTCAAGTTCGTTGGAGCAGAAGCCATGAAAGTATTTGTAGACGAGACAAAGGGAAGCCACATCCCGTCGGTGGTGAAGTGGCTGGAGTCGAGCCGCTAAGTTGGTACCTATCACATTACTGATTCTCCTTTGAAGCGTGTCAAGAACACTGATATGAACAGCAGGGGCGCCTGACCATATATGACAGCTGTACGCCATGCACGAACGAATGGTTGATTTGTATATATAAAGGATTGATTCAGGCGGGCAAAACATCCTGGCCCGACACAGTGACCCAACCTTCCTAGCAGTGGATTTAGCTATTGAGTCAATGTAATGGTTCCACTTGAGATCGGAAGACATATAAAATACATATACAATATAGTTTAATTATATAAAAAAGAGTATCTACTCAAATACGAATATCCATTAAAAATAATGTTTAAACAAATAAATTATATATATATATATATATATATATATATATATATATATATGCGTGTGTGCGCATGCGTAAAAATTTCATTTAGAGAAAAAGACTATGAATAATGAAAAAAGATGATGTGTGGAACTTTATCAAGGCAAATGCAAAGAATTTATTCTGTAACAAGTATTTATATATAAGGGCAAAAATAAAATGTTATTAGTTTTTCAAAATGAAATTAAATTTGATAACGCTCATAAATATTCCTCAGGTCGAAAAGTCAGACAAACTACGAAGGAGGCCAAGTGACATAATTTCATGTCTAATAAACGACAGGATGTGATATTTGAATTTATTTGTTTAATGCAACTAAGTACTTATATTATTTTAGTTTGAGATTAATTTATGTTATATATTTCAAATAACATAAGGCAATTTAACTTTTTGCTTTTACATTTTTTTTATTTTTGTAGTAAATGTATTTTGGTGCAAGGAATATCGGCTCGAAATGAGAAATCGGAGAACCGAGTTCGAATTCCTGTTGAATTCATTGCATTCACTTTGCAAAAGTACCCTTGGAAAAGGTATTAATCCATTTATCCTTCCTCTAGCTATGGGTTGAGTAACAGGACAGATTGGGTTCTCTAGCCTTGGTTTGCAACCAGTCTACTGCAAAATGAAATGGCAACCTACATCGGGAAAAATCTTCTGAATTGTCAGTCATTCATCGAAAGAGACATGATCGCCGAAGCGGATAACCCGACAGCGTATAACGATATAAATATTAAAAATATAGGGCTCTACATGGATGATAGTCTTATGGTGGTAAAAAATTCCACTAATGTTAAAGCCAATAGAATTTTAAAAATTATTACATAGGGAACTGAAAAGTCTTGATCTTAAGGTTACTATAAAAATTAATCTAAAAAAATGTAGACTTCCTAAATGTAACACTTATTCTCTCTACTTAAAATCTAATTTATGTACATCCACCCTAAATCTAACTACCCTCGACCAATCATCAAGCATATACCCTTCTCTATTGAAAGCAGAATTAGTAACAATTCTTCTAATAAAAATATCTTTTACAAACATAGCAAATTATATGGCACTGCTCTTAAAAACAGCGGCTAAAACTGCCCGGACCTAAAATATAACAAGCATAATAATAACAATTAAAAACAAAGAAAAAGATAAATTATTTGGCGTACACCCCCATTTAAGTAGAGGATAAGTACGAAGTTAGGGCAAAATTTCCTAAAATTAGTTGAAAAACACTTCCCTAAACTAACCCCCATAGCAAAATTTTAACAGAAATACCCAGAAATTAAGCTATAGCTGTATGGATAACCTTGAGAAGATCATCAAAAAACATAGTAATAGAATTTTAATTAGATATAATAACCTAGACAATCAACAACTTCCTAAAATATTAATGATCACAATAACAAGAATTGCAATTGCCGAAAATCTATTGAAAAAATAAATGCCTAACTGACTCTATAATCTACATATACTCTATTTCTACCATGGAAAATCCCACAGGAATAAAATTTTATATCGGTTGTACCAAGAATCCTTTTAAAACCCGCCATCATTTTCACGCCTTATTGTTTAATAATAAAACTTACCGCAATAGCACATCATTTTCTACTAATGTTGGCAATTAAAAGATGCTAATAAAACCTCTACCGTAATATAAAAAAAACAGAACTTGTAGATGAGTCATGTTTTTTATGTTTACAGGAAAAATTACAATTTATTAAATTCCCAAAACTAAACTTGCCCAAGATAACTTGCCCGAGATAGATTGCCCGAGATAACTTCCATTTGTCACCATCGTCTCAAATATA
The DNA here is from genome assembly GCA_037127315.1 of Ascarosepion bandense. NCBI lineage: Eukaryota > Metazoa > Mollusca > Cephalopoda > Sepiida > Sepiidae > Ascarosepion > Ascarosepion bandense. Next base: position 61,852 of record JBBBDQ010002137.1, read on the forward strand.
CCCTAAGTGAATTTAAAGTTAGTTTTCCTAATATAAATAGACACCTATAATCTATCCCCTAGCATATATGAATTGATTCTCCCACCTTCTGATAATTAATTTATTACGGCCTAACTAAGTCATCTACATATGTTTGACATGCAGCGTATTTTTTATAAACTTTCCATTTTTTGTCTCTTGTTCACTACTTTAAGTTGAAAAACAACTTTAAGTAAAACCTGTAACAGTTTCACGATTACACGCGATAACTTTTCAAACTTGCTAAATGCTACGTATGTATCATTCAATTTATTTTATTACTGACATAGAAAATGTCTGGGTCTGAAGTCATTTCAAGTCTCTATGCCCCTTTACCATTACAAGCAAATTTCTCCTATCCATCATGACCTGACATTCTATTGGTTTACTGAGACAAACCCTCCGAAAAATCCTCCCACCTTAATTGTCTGGACTTGTTACAAATTCTGTTGTTTTTAAGCTTTTATAATGTGCGTTGTGGTGCAGTGGATATCGGCACGGAACGAGAAATCGGACATTCGAATTCCAGTTGAATTCATTGCTTTCACTTACGCGCAAATACCTTTGGTAAATGTATTAATCCGTCTCTTCCCTCCAGTTATGGATTAAATAACAGGACAGACTGGGTTCTATAGCCTTGGTTGCAAACCAGTCTACCGCAGAAAGTAACGACAATCGACAACGGTATAATTTTCTGCCCAGTTAGTCATGTCTCGAAAGAGTATCATGTATGGCACTTAACTGACTGATATATAATAATTCCTAACAGAAAAAGATATTTTACTGACTCACGAGGTGCTAATAAGTTAGTACCAAAGCACAACGGTTCTTGTGTTGCAGTAATGTTTTTATTATAAACTCATAATAATAAAAAATTACCATATATATATATATATATATATATATATATATATATATATATATATTATTGCATATGTTGACGAAATAACGTCGGTTATACTTATACGGCATTTAAAGAAACGCTGAAGATGCAGAAACACTTACATTTAGATTTAAATCTCAAAATTCTGGCGTGTGATTTGTGTCGATGCACCAGCCAGCCGGATTCATTCATCTTTCTCCCGCATTTGTTTCTGTAATAGAGATCCGGTTTTATAGAAAGAGGGAGATATATGACGAGAGAAGTTCCGCTTAAATGCCTACTTAGGTCCTTGCCTGATTGATTAGTTTGTGTAGCTTCTGTGGTTCGTGAGAGCGTTCCAGGTTTAATGGTAGCTACCTCTGCCTAGAGTGACTCAGATTCGAATCCTGCTAGAAAGTGTAAATCTTTCTTCAATAAGATTTATCGTACATTTAAGCAGCTATACAAATTAAAAATTCTGCTTAATAATTTAACAGGACGTCTATCCAAATACGGGTATCCCCTAGAATTAACGTTTTAAGTGAGATAGAGTTTTAAAATTTGATACATTTATTGAGAAGATGCTCAATTTCAGTGATTCGATAGATAAAGACTGTGTGGACAAAGAAATTACTACTGCATTGTGATTGTTTTACACTTCAAGGCGAGATTTAGATAATATATTCAAATACTGATGCGCTGTCTTTCAGGTTTTCTCAGTTTAGTTATAGTATAAACCAGTTTAGCTCTGAAGATATTGAAGAAACGCAAAAATGCATAAACGGGTGTCCACGACTGGGATTAGTGAATCAATCTAACAGACAAGTGCATTCTGAATCATATAAGTAGACACACACAAATATATATATATATATATATATATATATATATATATATATATTATATTTTAGAACATGTACATAACTTCTCTATATATAATCGCTACGAAGGCGCGAGTTTCTGCATGGAGTACCACATCACCTGACGAAGCATCGGTACTCCGATGCAGAAACGGACACGCCTTCGTAGCGATTATATATAGAGAAGTTATGTACATGTTCTAAAATATAATATAATATATATTCACAGCTCTATATAGAAAATTATATATCGAGCACTGTTTTAAATTAATGTTTTGGATGTGGAAAGAATTCTTCGTTCTGTATTTACTCGGATATATATATATATATATATTAGTCATCTACATACAAGCCTGTTTTGCTGTATCACAACTCATCAGTGTGGTTTAGACACATCCATTTGCCTTTGGCCGGGATCGAAACTGCATTGATTTGGTGTCAGTCAGAGTCGCTACCCTGTAAGCCACAGGCACATTGAATAGGGCAACGGAAAATTTAACATGTTGCATATAAGCAATGTATACACACGCCAGTTACCGAAAGAACTCAATTCATTCCAAAGTAGTAATGCATATATAGTAGAAGTGGAAACTGTTTTTGAAATTTTCTTCTCTAGAGAGCTCTATCGTAATGAGAGTATATATATATATATATATATATATATATATATTCTATGAGAAGTTACGAAATGGGTTTGAAATTTACCGAAATACTTTTAATTTATTTTTTATCATTATTTTTGGTTACTCGTACTTGAGTAGATATTCTATTTTTCATAATTAAACAGTATATTTACACACACACACACACACACACACACACACACACACACACACACACACACATATATATATATATATATCTACCAGCCTGAATATTCGATAAATTTTGTTAGGAAAATATGCATCGTCTGGCAGGCTTCGATCCTGCGACTACTATAGACCTACGAGAAGCCGTCAATTAATCAGACGTGTTTGAACTATACGACCACGAATGATTTTGTACTTAGACAAGACCGATGTAAGCTCTATAATACACAAAAATTCCCGATTTTTTGTATTTTTCATAACTGTCCTGGTTTGTATCATAATTTAAACAAGTTTAAACAAAACAATTCTACGAAATGTTACGGAAAGTTGCGAATGAAATTGGAATAACCCGACATACTTTTAATTTATTCGTTTGAACATTATTTTTAATGGATACCCGTATTTAAATAGATATTCTGATTTTGTTTTTTGTTTTTTGTTTTTTTGTTGTTGTTTTTTTTTTGTTTTTTGTTTTTTGTTTTTTAATTAAACAGTATATCCATATGTCACATTAACGATCTCCCCGATGCTATAAGATTCCAAGTAGGCATGTACGCCGATGACACCACAGTTTACTCTCGCCGCGATCAAAAATCTGGTGTGGCCAACAAAGCGAACCTCGCTGTCGAGCTTGAGAAGGACCTCCAATCCGTGATAGACTGGTGTAAGAAATGTCTCGTAAATTTTAATGCTTCCAAAACGAAACTGCTATTAATTAACCATCGTAGACAATCGCTCCTAACTCCCATTAGCATGGAACAGGCTTGCCTCACACTCTCAGCGGACCTCAAGTGGAACGACTATATCGGATCCATTGCGAAATCCGCTGCTATGAAAGTCGGTTCTCTGTGTAGGGTCCGGAAGTTTTTCCCGTTTGAGTCCATCCTGCACATATATAAATCTACCATCAGCTCGTCTATTGAGTACTGCTGCTACATCTGGTCGAGTGCCCCTGCTATTCTCCTCTGGGTTCTTGATAAAATTCAACGGGAGAATCTGTAATGTGATCTGATACCGACTTGGCAGCCCGGCTGCAGTCACTCTTTCACCTGCGTGATATGGCTTCCTTGTGCCTGTTCTATAAATATTTTCACGGCTTCTGCTCCAATGAACTTACAACACTGGTGGCCCCTAGGTATGAATTTGCACGAGATACTAGATTAGCAACTAGGTCCCACTCTTTTACAGTGAAACAGATAAAATGTAAACGCAATTTCTACTCTAATAGCTTCTTTTCTCGCACTTCCCACCTGCGGAATTCCCTTCCATATACTTGCTTCTCTGACAGCTACAATCTTCAGGAATTTAAATGTAAGGTCAATAGACTCATCTTATCACACTAACTCGCATCCATTCTCTCAAACACGCTTCCCATCTACCCAACCCCCACCCTCAGTATCCTCATCCGTCTATCACCCTCCTTCAGACTAACCACTCTTTCTCATCACTTTCCCCTATGTCATCCCCTGCGCAATGATTAATATATATCTACCGGCCTGAATATGCATCATCCTACCGGTAGATGTATACTTTCCTAAGAAGATTTCTCGAATATTTAGGCTGGTAAAGTGGTTAAGACACGTCAGATTAATTGATCAGCTTTTTCTAAGTCTATAAGAGTCGCAGGTTCGAATCCTGCTGGAGAATGGATATTTTCCTAACAAGATTTCTCGAATATTCAGGTCGGTAGGTATATAAAAATATACTGTTTAATTATAACAAAATATATCAGTGTGTGTGACCAATAAGAACTCACCTTAAACCATAACAGATACTTTCTCTTTGCTTTTTTAATCAGAGCGACACATGTTAGATTGAGATACGTTTCCTATTTGTTATTTTCTTTATTCTATCTACTTGTCAGATTTCGATACATATACATGTGTGTGTGTGTGTGTGTGTGTGTATAAAGGAAATTTTACCGTCCAAAATATTCCTCAAGCATATATTTTTAAAAAATTACTCATTGCTTTAATACACGAGGACCTGTATTAATACGCACACACATATATACGCCACTATCCAACCTACACCTAAACAGACTAGCGTTTCTATACAAATATACACATACTATTATACATATTACCATCCAAAATATTAAAAGCACATACATTTAATTTTTTTTAATTATTATTTATTGCTTTAATAAGAACTAACCTTAAATCATAACATACCAGTATACCCTCTCTTTGTTTTTTACTCCTTTTTTCTTTTTTTCACTCGGTCTTTGAAGAAGCTTTAATAAAAGGGAAACATGTTAGATTGAGATACGTTTCCGACTTTGCTATTCTTCTTTATTGCATAACTTGTCAGATTTCGATTCATATATTCATATATATATATATATATATATGTGTGTGTGTGTGTGTGTGTGTGTGTGTGTGTGTGTCCTAATTCTTTTTTCTGCTCGGATGCCAGAAAACTCTCCGAGATGGAGGGAAATAGTATAAAAATCTTAAATATAAAATCTTTGATTTTCTCCAAGTAATATATATATATATATATATATATATATATATATATCATAACTTATTTATAAATCGAACTTTGTCTGTGTGTGTGTGTATGTGTGTGTGTGTGTATGTGTCCGTTACAATAAACTCTGAAACGGCTGAACCGATTTTCTTGAAAATTTACACAGTTCTACTATAAGCGTCTGCGAATGTTCTTAGCTAAGTTTTGTGTCGAGGTACTTCCGATAAATATCGAAAATCGATAATCGAAAAATTCGGGTTATAGAAGGAGTAGACAAAGACATAAATGATATTCAGAAATTTCAAGGTTGCAGTTCTTACACTAGTGCAGAAAATCGATAATATATACATATATAAAAAGCAAGATGTTTGTGTGTGCGTCTGTTTATCTGCCTGTACGTCTGTAATTTTTTTCAGCCCTTTTATTTTAGTTTTTGCTTCGGGTTTGGCTCTAAGTAGGTATAATTGTAGTTCTTAGTCTCAGCCATGATACCATTTACTCAGAGGACTTATTTAGTCTTCAAAATTCAGTTTACGATGAAAAAAACTTATTTCATAGCGATACTAGGAAATCAAAATTTGACTTACATCCATTCATTTTTCTTTCAGTCTAAGGTTTCGCTTTAACTGGAAACAACTATTGCTTTTTAGTCTTTCGTGCCAACGTCCAGAAAGTCTGAGCTCCGGGACCATGGATTAGTTTTAAAGTTTTCATTACACCAGGGCAACGCCGGGCTATACTGCTAGTAAACAAATAGACGAGCACACACACACACACACACACACACACACACACACACACGTCTGTAAGGAAATATACACATGCATATGTGTATGTGTGTAAGTATGCAAATATATGCGTATTTTCTCAGTATATGTGAGATTTCTTAGTATACTTGCGTAAATATATGCTATTGTTAATTACACGCATCGATGTTCGGTTTTCATAAAAATATATATGTGAGTGTGCGAGCGCAAGGTTTGTATGTGAGCATGGATGGATGTGTGTTTGCAGACATATATAAGTATATGCATAGATGCATTTGTTTTTACATATGGAAGTGTTGACATATGTGTATGTGGATATAAGTATACGTGATTGTGTTAATATGTAGGGTTATACAGATATATATTTATGTGATTGTAAGTGGGCGTGTAATGAGTTTATGGTCACTATCCAAGAATGATGACCTCTTTTCGGACGGTTTAAGGATCATCCAATTGAAACAAGGCTAAGATCTCTGTTTTAAATCATGTTTTCCATTTCATTTTAAAGAAATGTTTATTTCGGAAAATTATTCATACCGAATGGAACGAATAAAATGTGGTCTAATGAAATTAGCTAACTAAGGTCATAAAAATGAATTATTATTGATAACCAATCTAAATGGTGTGTTGTGTTTTCCTTTTTTATGAATATCAGATTGCTCTGGAAACATTCATCTAGCTCTTTATATAGATATAACATTTAATATTTTATATAAGCAGCTCTTATTGGATTCGCCATTCATGGACTTAACATTATTTCCCATATATATATATATATATAACCGGACGCATAAGTACAAACAGTTAAAACCTGGCACCAAAAAATTTAGAAACAATGTAAAATTGATGCTTTGAAAATCACAATTATTAAATATTAAGTTAACAATTGGTGCTAACATAAAAATGTGTTAAATATTAACCAGATGATGTATGCTAGAATAAAATCTATCGAATATTGACATGATAATTAATATTAGATTAAATACCTGGAAACTATATAACTTGACAATCAATGTTAGATTGAGTACTCAGCAAATATTAATATGGTAATATATGACGACAAATATATGCTAGCAAAAATTAATTAAAACATCCGAATCAGATAAAAATATCCATCAAACAAAGTCAAAAAACAATTGACAGCAGTGAAAGTAGTATACATAAATTCTTAATATTTCAACCCATATTTTATCTTTACAACGGACAGTAAGTTCATTTCTCTGAAATTTAATACACTCATAGTAAGTTCATTTCTCTCAAATTTAATACACTCATAGACAAAGACATAAGAAACGATATTCAGAACTTTCAAGGTTGCAGTTCTTACAATAGTGCAGAAAATCGATAATATATATATATATATATATATATATATATATATATATAAGGCAAGATGTTTGTGTGTCTGTCTGTTTGTCTGTCTGTATGTCCTTTATACAAACCCACAATTTTTATCCGATTCTCACCAAACTTCACACAAATATTATTTATGCTGAGTCTGAGCTCCCGGACCATGGATTAGTTTTAAAGCATTCATTACACCCGAGCAACGCCGGGCTATACTGCTAGTATATATATATTTGTGTGTGTGTGTATGTGTAAAAAAATAAGAGAGAATTTTAGTTGTGTGCAAAAGCTTCCAACATTTTTCAAAAAAGGAAAAGAAAAGATTTTTTTAAAAAAATGCAAACGTTTTCTATTGTGTATTCTGTACCTTGATTTTCAAAAAGATGCTAGGAACTTTTGCACGCAATAAATATATATTTAATTAATATATCTGTATGTATGTCTATTTATGTGTGTGTGTGTGTGTGTGTGTGTGTGTGTGTGTGTGTGTGTGTGTGTGTGTGTGTGTGTGCGCGCGCGCGCGCTTGCGGCCTTATTTGAAAACAATGTTCATTAACCTCTGTTCCGCTACGATTTATTATAATAAAACATGCCAAATAAAGCAAATATTGAGATATTATTATAAAAAATGGCTGTTATTGAAGACTGCTATTTTATGTCAACTCTGCTCATCCGTATATTTTTAATAATTAGATAGCTTGGAAATGGCTTTGCCGGCTGAGTGGCCAGGCTGTTTATTGATTTTGGATGGCATTTAATGAGTGGAATTTGGGAGTTATTGACGCTGTTGGTGACAGAAAGCTGGGAGGAAAGAGCCATAAGCTGATTGGGTGATTGAGCGGGAATGAACATGAAATGGAATAAGAAAGAATGAATACAAAAGGGAATAAAAGACAAATGCAAAAACAAATCAGAAAGAAAGATTATAAAAAGAAATAAGAAAGAATGAATGAATGAATATAAAACCAAATAAGTCAGAAAGAATAAATACAAAATTACATAACACGAAAGAAAGAAAGAATTAAAATAGTAAAATAATGTAAAGTTAAAATAAATACAAGCAGTAATAAAAAGTAAAATGTGAGAAAAAATGTAAATAAAAACAACAAATGCAGAAATCATTTAATATAAAGGGAAAATAAAACACAGTCTAGAAAAGAAAAGAGTGAAAGTTAAGAAAAAAAATTTAAAAAAGAACGAAGAAAAAAAAGAGAGCAAGGAAAAAGAAAAGAAAAGAAGTAGTGCAAAAATAACAAAGATGGCAGAAGATTATGAGAAATCAGAAAAAAATAAACATTGGGGTAAAAAATGAGGAACTCGAAAATGAAACGAAACTTTTGAGAAAAAAAGTTGAAATGAACCGAAGACAATAAAATAAAGGTAAGAAACCTGGAAATAAAGTTGTGTAATAAAACAGAAAAGATTAAAACCATAAAAGGAAATAATTAATTAGTTAACAATAAATAAAAGAAAAGAGATGCAGACACGAAAGGAAAGGGAAAAGTAAAAAAGACCAAATATTGAGAGAAAAGAAGTGAAGAGAAAAAAAGAGATGATTATATAAAGAATGAAAAAAAAAGAAAATGTCAAAAAAAAGAAATCGAATTAGAAAGATAGAAAAAATTACAAACACAAATAAAAAATGAGAGTTAAAAAGGAGTAAAAATAGAAAACAGAAAACGGGAAAAAAGAAACTAAATATGAAAATGGAGAAAGGAGTATGCAGACAATATAAAGAAAGATAAAAGCAATAAAAGAAAGTACAAAAACGGACGAAGAGAAAACGAAGTGATAAAAACAGGAAAAAATATTTTTAAAAAGTTCGGTGAGGAAACAACGAACAACAATAAGTGAGACAATATGAACGAAAATAACTGGGAAAAAATGTGGGCAAGAATGATATGGAGAAACAAAATAATTATGGTACAAAGAAATATTTTAAGAAAAATAAACAGAAGAAAATGCAGAAGTGTGAGAATAAAAGAGAAAGTGAAATGATTCCGACATATAAACGAGAAAACCTGAGAGAAAGAAAAATTAGCGATAGAATCATTGATAAAAAAAAACGATAGAAATTCAAGAAAAATAAAAGAAAGTAAGCAAAGGAATGTTGAAATAGACATGAGGCGAGAGAGATAAAAGAATATCGACAGAAAAAGGATTAAAGACAAGAAAGGGAATAAGAGATTAGCAAAATTAAACTAAAAGGAAACTCCAAACGAGTCCAAGATGAAAGGGAAATAAAAGAGAAAAAAAGTTGTGAAGAGGTTGAACAGAAAAAGAAAGACGCAGCCGATAGAAACAAGCGGGAAGAAATAATGAAATGAAAATGCCAGGACTGAAAACATGAAGAAAAATGTTAGAGGGTCATAATTATAGAAGAAAAGATTAGAAGGGAATATAAGAAAGAAAACAAAGTGGAACAAGGTATAAAAGAATGAAACAGGAAAAGGAAGACATGTTAAATATAAAGAAGTTTGAAACGAAGAATAAAATTAAATGTAAGACAAGAGGAAAGATATACAAGAAGAAAAAGATGAGAGAAAAGAAAAACATAGGCAGATATATAAAAATGAAAAACAAAAACAATGCAGTAAATAAAAGAAAAAAAAAGAAAGAAGTAATGCAAGTAAACAGACAAAAAGGTGATCTTCGAAAACAGAAACAAAGAAAAAAGAAAGGCAAATAAAAAAAAAATAATACAAAACAGAAAGAATGAAAAAAAGTATGAAAGAAAATATACAGCAAAGAACAGAGAAGAAAGAATACAAAATAAAACAAGAATAAAGACAAAACAAAGAAAAAGTATAAAATAATAATGAAAAATGAATAAAATACTAAAAAGAAAGAAAGAAAAATAAAGACTACAACATAAATAAAAATAAAAAATTGAAAAATAAAAAATAGAAAATAAATAAAAATGAAAAAAATAAAGAAAATAAGGTATCGTAAATCTGAGAAAGAAAGAAAAAAGAAAGAATACAAAAGAAAAAGAAAAATGAAAAAATCGATAAAGAAAATAGAAAGAAAGAACATGGATAAAATGATAAAAAGGGTGTTCGAAGAAAGGAAGAAAGAGAAAAAAGTGAAAGACTGGTAAAGGAGAAAAACAACGGAACAGAAAGAATAACATTCTAGTGAAAGAAATAAAAATGAGAGAAGAAATAAAAAAGAAAAAAAGGGAAAACAGATGACGCGCCAGAGTTGAGGATGAAAATACAGAAAGAAAGATGGGGACAAAGTGTGAAGCGAATTCGTAAAGGAGAAAATGGAGTCTGTGTATGTTACTTTATAAACGCACATTCTACATTCCCAGGAGAGCAAAGAGACGCGGCTCAGCTTTCGACATTGACCCCTGACTTTGGCCGCCTCATCAGCAAATGGGAAAATAAGAAACGTCTGTCGATCTTATTCGCTCACTGAGATCGGTACAGTGACTTTATACATGCCAACAGACAATAGTATATATATACATACACACACACACACACACACACACACACACACACACACACACACACACACACACACATATATATATATATATATATATATATATATATATTAGTCATCCGCAGACAGATCTGTTTCGCTATATCACAGCTCAACAGTATGGTTGGACATCCGATTGCTTTTAGCCAGGATTGAAACGCGACCAGAGAGTCGGAGATTCTACCTCCGTGCTATGGGCGCTCAGTAGAAGAAGCAGACTTTTAGCGTGTAATATAACATGTAACTATATATATATATATATATATATATATATATATATATATATATATATATTCTTTTAAATTTGCTATATTAATAAGGGAAGAGTGCTCAATATTGGGGAGAGAGCTAGAGCGTTGTAGATATAAACAGTGTCGTTCCGAGGACCCTAGAAGTTACACCAAGATTTGTCATTGGCGGTCACAAATTGAACAACATAAGATACACAAATGATACAGTGCTGAGAGCTGACATGGAAAGAAAACTACAAGACCTCCTAAAAAAGGTAGATGATGAAAGTCAAAAGAAAGGACTACAGATAAATTACAAGAAAACCGAATGTATGGTCATCAACAAACGGAGAAGCCCAAAATACTAAATACAGGTCTGAAATACTAAAATCAAGCAAGTACAAAAATTTAAGTACATGGGAGGTGCAGTAACGGAAGACGGAAAATGCGACACTGAGATCGAAGGCGAATTGGAATTGCCAAGGACGCATTCCAGAAGCTGAGCAAAGTATTAAGATACAATTTCACTAGAAACAGAAGAAGAAAATCCTGGATTGCTGTGTGATGTCAGTTTTTCAATATAGCAGTGAATGCTGCACAATTTCATCAAAGATGAATGAAAAACATGAAGCAACTAAAATGTGGTTTTAGGATGCTGCGGATATCATGGATCCAGCATGTGAGCAATGATAAGGTTTTAGAAAGGATAAAAAAGAAAAGGAAATTAATATTGAGCATCAGGAAGAGACAGATGAAGTTCTTGTGACATGTAATGAAGAAGGAAGGCTTCTAGAATCTGATACTCACAGGTCAGACAGAGGAAAAGCGAGACAGATGAAAACAGAGGATAACATATTTTAAGGGCCAGAGCTGATGGAAAGCAGAGCGGGGTTCGGATGGTGTAACAGGTGCTAAAAGCTACCAAGGATAGGGAGACGTAGAAAACCGTGATCGCTTACGTCCTGAAGGGACATGGCACAAAGAAGAAGAGAAAGAAGACATAGCAATCATAAATGCAGGGTGACTATCGGTTTGACACCATAATCGATCATCAGATGATCTGATGATCGCTCAAAACATGACACGCACATTCACTTTGCAATGTTGATTAATATGTCCACAATATATATATATATATATATATATATATATATATATATATATATATATATATTATTACTGCTATTATTATTATTATTATGTCGAACGGACAAAGAATGCATATTAAAACTTTTGGTGAGTTTTCTCATACTGTAAAATAAATCGTTTGATGTCTTTCGTAATTGCACCAAAGTAAAGTGAATATAGGGATTTAAGATCTTTTATAAATTTCCAGCCGAGATCACAGAACATATTTGACACCAGCAGAAACTCATCAAAAGTCTTAAGAGATATTCATTGTTCATTATATTTAATAAAGCATGTTTCAACTAAGGACTTCCGCTTAAATATACTATCCGCTTCGGTTACGGTTACAGAAAAATGGGAAGGATCTTAAGACTAGGATTTATCTTTTCACCAGAACTATTCAACTTTCACAGTGGAGCAATCCAGAGAGAATTAAAAGCTCTACAATGATTCATTATCAACAACAGATATGCATGTATTAGTGTTGACAGCCGAAAGGAAACTGCAGGTCTTCCTACAGAAGATATTAAAGGATAGTGAAAAGAAAAGAATAACCAAAAATTAAAATAAGACAGAACGTATGGTTATAAGCAAGAGAAACAGCCTAACATTCGAATTACAAATTAGAGATAGTAAAATCAAGCGAGTACAATTTAAATATCTTGGATATGTTTTAACAGAGAACATAACATGCGACACCAAAATCCAAAGAATACGACGTCGGGTGGAATCTTTCATGCCTTTACAAATTTTTACCAGTAACCAAAGGATGTATTTGATATCAGGAGATATTCAACAAAATAGTTAAGCGACATTACTTGTACATTCTGCTTTCAACGAAAGACTGTCGTTTAAATATACCATGTTAAATATATTAAGATATTTCTCTTCTCTTTATATGATCATTACTATTGACTCGGGTGATAGTTGACGATAGTATCTATGAAAATTCTTGCATTCTTGGTATATTATTAGGCTGGAATAGACATTACACTCAATTCACACCAGATATCATGGAAGTTAGATGCACCAGGTATTTGACCTGAGTTGAATCCTGGCCACCGTGTGAAGATGCATGTGACCTGCGTTTGATTTGCAGGTGTGGCAACTATTCTGTAATATCCACTGTTTTATAAACAACCACTCCACACAGTCTGGAGCAGTCTATCATACATCGCATTTGGAGAATATAAGATACACGTATGAGCCCCGAGTCGATGAGGTTCGCACTACAGATTGTTATAAGAATATTCTAATCTTTCTGACTACAGCTCCATTGGGTCTCATTTAAATACAGATGAAGATCTATTAAACTCTATCTATAACATACTCGCAGATAATACAAATAAAGTAGCATCATCCACATCTAAAAAAAGGTTAAAAATAATGAAAGCATTCTTAATAAAAAAAAAAAGATAAAGCCAACATTCAATAATATCAATTATGAATACAATGAGCTGACCCTGTCTGAAAAATAAAACATTCCTATAACTCTAGATATATAAAGAAAACAATCTGTATATTCAGTTGAAACTAAAATAAAATTCGTCCTTGATAAAAGTATGGTCGAAATCACTTGAAGAAATAAAACGTTCGGACAGTTTTTATATAATTTATGTACTGAAGGAAAAATAGAAGATCACATGAAAAATTATACAAAACATTAGCCACAGCACCTTATATGGCATTTTCTAATTGACATAAAAACGAGGTTTCTCTCTAAATACACGATATATATATATATACATATATATTAAAAAAGGATTAATTCAAAGATGTTGAATATATTTGCTCTGTAATATTTTATTACATGGAGCTCTCTTCCTGTATCATTTTTTAATATTAAAATAAATTTTTAATATTAATTAGGATCGGGTTTTTTGGAATTTACCTTCCTGCTTTTTTCCCTTGGATTGAAGTATCTGAATTAAAATATATATATATATATATATATATATATATATATATATATATATATATATAGTTAAATAAAAAGACAAGAGGAAACCTGTATTTAACTCGCCTACGCGTTTCGTCCTGTGATGGAGTTTATCAAGGCAAAAAGACGAAATGAGCTTTATTCCAAATTACCTATCTACAAACAAGCAGTGTTGGTAACTATAAAACGCTCACAAATCATTCAAAAAGATTAACAGAATGTTTTAGTTTTAGAACTTCGTCATGTATAGTGCAATGTCACGAGATGTTAAATAAATTCAACCGTTTTCTTTGGACTTTTTATTATGAATGTTAATGTGTTTCAGTATCATTTCCATAAGAAACAATTTATTTCCCATATATGGGAATATATGATATGAAATATTTTATATAATATAACATTCTGAACAGAGCATAAACATAGAGAATTCGATCAACTCTATTCATTCTGTATGTAATATAACAATCTGGCCCCACCCGAGGAAGTGATGCAAGCGATGGTGTTTCCCGTCGGTGGAGGGGTCAGCGAGCGGCAGGGCGGGTGTTTGTGAAATACATCCTGTCGAGGCCGGAGCGGATGTCGTTTGACCTTATTTCCGACAGCGGCCGAAATGACTACGGAGGCAAACAGAACAGGTGTCTCTGGGAATTACGTGGGCGTTGCGTGGGCGAGGCAGGACCGGAAGGAAAGTCCCGGTTCTAGAAGACTATATAAAGACCTCGACACACGGATTCGCCAGCAGAGAACGGCCAGTGGAAGCAGAGAAACACCACAGGCAAGACTACACTCCCGTCAACCCATTCTATGTGCGCTCTCACTCTCCTGTTCTCTATTCCACACGGTTCGTCGTCATTAATAAAAATATAACCTCATATTTTTATATATGCGTGTTTGTTGTTTTGTCGTAGTACGGCTATATATAACATGTATATATTTACTGTTACACATAATTTATATATATATAAATATGCATTATATTTTATATGCATAAGAATGCATATTATATATACGCATCTCAAAAGAATTAGAGGAACACTTTTGAATCACACTATAGCAACCTATCAGACAGATTTTGGGATATTGATCTGGTCAGTTAAGTAGCAGAGAGGGTTGGTAATCAGTTTCAGCTGCTTTGTTGTTAATGAAATCAACAACAGGTGCTTCAGAGGGGCAACAATGAGACACTCCCCAACCCGGGAATGGTTGAGGCCATTGATACTTATTTTTCCTTCTCATCTCTTTTGGCTGATGTTTTACTGACTGACTTTCTACTGCTGTAGATTTTCATTTGTCTTGGATCAACAACTAAAGATGTCGTGGAGAACGTTATGCTACCTGCAACATCATTCAGCATGACCAGTTTGGTGGTGGGTCAGTGATGGTCTGGGGAGGAATATCCCTGGATGGACGCACAGACCTTTACAGATTAGATAACGGCACACTGACTGTTATTAGGTATCGGGATGAAATCCTTGGACCAATTGTCAGAACCTACGCTGGTACAGTGAAACCTGGGTTCCTCCTGGTCCACGACAATGCCCGACCTCATGTGGCTACAGTCTGCAAGTAATTCCTGGAGGATGCAGGAATTGATACCATTGACTGGCCCCCACGTACACCTGACCAAAACCCAATAGAACACCACTGGGACATGATGTTTAGGTCCATCCGGTACCGCCAGTTTTCCCCTTAGACTGTGCAGGAGTTCAGTGATGCCATGGTTCAGATCTGGGAGGATATCCCCCAGGATACCATCCGTTGTCTCATTATGAGCATGCCCGGCGTTGTCAGGCATGCGTACAAGCACGTGGGGCCCACACAAATTACTGAGAATCATTTTCAGTTTCGAAATGACATTTTGGTAAAATGAACCAATCTACTGCATCATTTTTATACTTTTACTTTTGAGGTATTTGATTTGCCCCTTTTATAGGGTGATCAGTTTCATTTCTATCAAATTATGTGGCATCATCTTGTTGGTAATACATCACCTACTTATTATCAGGAAAGATATTCAAGATCATTTTATCCTGTTTAGATTTCATGT
The DNA here is from genome assembly GCA_037127315.1 of Ascarosepion bandense. Classification (NCBI taxonomy): domain Eukaryota; kingdom Metazoa; phylum Mollusca; class Cephalopoda; order Sepiida; family Sepiidae; genus Ascarosepion; species Ascarosepion bandense. The sequence continues at coordinate 77,826 of JBBBDQ010002137.1, forward strand.
GTTCCTCTAATTTTTTTTAGCAGTGTATATATATATATATATATATGTGTGTGTGTGTGTGTGTGTGTGTGTGTGTGTGTGTGTGTGTGTGTGTGTGTGCGCGCACGCGCGCACTGTCAAATATTTTCTCACATATTTTCCATATTTGATTTTATCTTATAAAATTTTATTTGCCTGGAAATCTGTTAGTGAGGAAAGCATGATTAACTTTACACATTTAAACCCTTGCTTTTCAGTACGTATTTAATTCTAATTTTTTCAAAACCTTTACTTTATAAATAACAATTTTATTTATTATTCTAATCTATTGACAACTATCATTATCCCATAATTCTAATATCTATTTATTTAGTATATATATATATATATATATATATATATATATATACTAAATCCATTTCGTTAATCTTCGGAACTTTTCATAACATTATCTGTTTACATTTGTTTACTTTACGATACATTTCAGTGCAGAGATGGTTATTTGCAAAAAAATCGAAAATTGTGTATATAAGGGTCGATTTAAATGTGGTATTATTCGTGGTCGAAGACGCGCATGATTAATTCGTGGATTACGCTATGTTGGCAGGTGTTGCAGGTTCGAATCCTGCCAAATGGCACACGTTTTCGTAACAAATTTTATCGTAAATGATCAATCCGGTAGAAATAAATATATAAATATACTGTTTGATTAAAGACAGAATATCTACTCAAATACAAGTATCGATTAAAAATAATGTTCAAACAAATAAATAAAATATGTCGTTTTTTAAATCTTTTTTGTTAATCTTCAGAACTTTCTGTTATATATATATATATATATATATATATATATATATATATATATATATATATGAGAGAGATTATGATATATAAGTTTCTACTTATCAGCACAATGTTAAGCAATTGAATGATAAATCCGTTTCGTCGTTTTAAAGCAAATTGTGTTTCGCGTTACACATTTTTCCAATTTGTCATTCAGTCTGATAAAATGCCTCTAGAAGATTAAACTTGATGCTCATCATTTTTACACGTTGTTAGTCAGTATGTTGATATATAGAATATGATATATCATATTCTCCTATATATATATATATATATATATATATATATATATATATATATATATATATATGAATGAGCTATTTTATGCCTAACAAAATTATGGAATTAAAAAGGATTCTTACTACGGTTTGTACTTTGCTAGAAATAGACAAATCACAGAGATGGCACAATAGTGTCCTGCTTTAAGATATTAATAAATATTTTTTCAGATGATAGCTAATGAAGCAAATTCGATTATTTGTTTGGGTTAATATTCTTGTGTCCTCATGTCAGCGGAACCAATGTGTGTGTGTGTGTGTGTGCGCGCGCGCGCGTGTACGTAGAGACAGCGAGATAATTGATGTGGAGAAGTTTGTCACTTAGCTGAGAAGTGTTACTTCATTCATGCTGACTTCGAATTTTTGTGAAAGCTTTATTGTAATATCTTCACTCTTCAGGGTTATTTGTTTTTTCTACTGCTGTTTCCTAATTTTTTTCGTATTTATACGAAGTTTGGTGTACTTTGAATGTGAGTGATTCTTTTTGCGTGGATGTTGTTTTTTAAGTGGTATTGGATTTGTTAGTGAATAATGGAAAAGGACAATGAGCTTATATAAATAGGTGAGAAAACAGGTAGGTAGAGGGATAGCAAAAAGTCAAATGTCTGCTGCATACCTTGAACAGTGTTCAAAGAATCACATGAGCTTGAGTTTTTTCCATAACGTGGCAGGTGTTTAGAATAAAATTGGAAGACTGAAGAAATGAAAGTGATTCCACGTATTGAAGGTAAAATGATCAGAAGGAAGCGACGAGTAATATACATAAGTAACTTGTGTAAACGAAGAACAGAATTGATAAATGGGAAACTGTAAAATGGCAAACATTTCTAAGAGCTATAAAGGCGAGGAAGTTGTGGAGAAACATGGTGGCCCTCGTTTTGAAGGGCCATGACACGCAAAGAAACTTGAAGGGCGAAAACAAAAACCTATCTCTCTCATATAACCACAGTTCTGGGGAAATCAGTTGAGGGATTCCTGGGCGGCGCAAGAAGCTGGTAGCCAAATCTTCTCCTAATACCGAATTTTAAATAAAACCTCATGCTAAACGCTTTCCTCTCATATTCATTTCTTGTAAATTATATGTATTTTGAAATGAGGAGTTACCCTTTCAATTACCCCGTATATATATATATATATGTGTGTGTGTGTGTGTGTGTGTGTGTGTGTGTGTGTGTGTGTGTGTGTGTGTGTGAAGATAATGAGCCGAAGTGGAAAACATACAAACGACTCGTTTCGACCAGTCCGTCTGCTCTCTCTCTCTCTGCCCCCCAAGGTTATGATGAACGAAAGAAAAACCAAAAAATGTATGTAAGGAAATATGCGTTTGGAATATTTGAGGGAAAGTGGGGTACCATAAATTAAATCACATTATCGCATCTATGCCAGCCTCAAGAAATTGTGTCTGTCTGTGATAGATAGATAGATAGATAGATAGATAGATAGATAGATAGATAGATAGATAGAGTTTATAACATAAATATTTTATAATTTCATTACAAAAGTAGCCATTTTGTTCCGACACTATCCTTGTCTTAACAAGTGATGAAATTTATTTCAAGTTGGAGAGTTTTAGAAGGTTCAAAACTTGCTAAACCACCTTAATCAGGGAAGCATTGTTACATAAAAAGAGTGGACCGATCAAAACAAAGCAATTTCTAATCTAACGAATATAAGAACAGACACTAAAAATAATTTATTGGGGACTTAGTATAGAAGTATAGAATACAAAGACTTGGTGTATTACAATGCTCAAATGAATTGTACCAAATATAATAGAACTAATACCAGCGGATGTAATTGAAAAAAATTCTAAGAAATGCCCATTGCATAATAATTGCTTAGTCAGTTCTATTGTTTATATTTGTACTATCTCTACAATAGAAAATCTTGATACTAATATGTTTTATATTGCTTCTACTAAAAACCCGCTCAAAACTCGCTGATATCAACACTCTATCTTTCAATAATAGTTCCTATCAATACAGTACTTCGTTATCCAAGTAATTTTGGTCTTAAAAAGCACACCTACTGTTAAATGGAAAGATTTAACAAAGGTTCGAACTTGTAATTTCCTCCGTGCACCTTGCTACCATTGTCTGAATGAAAAGTTAGAAATTAACAAATTTAGGGACAAGGTTAAATTGTTAAACCAGAGAAATGAACTTACTGTCCGTTGTAAAGATAAAATATGGGTTGAAATATTAAGAATTTATGTATACTACTTTCACTGCTGTCAATTGTTTTTTGACTTTGTTTGATGGATATTTTTATCTGATTCGGATGTTTTAATTAATTTTTGCTAGCATATATTTGTCGTCATATATTACCATATTAATATTTGCTGATTACTCAATCTAACATTGGTTGTCAAGTTATATATTTTCCAGGTATTTAATCTAATATTAATTATCATGTCAATATTCGATAGATTGTATTCTAGCATACATCATCTGGTTAATATTTAACACATTTTTATGTTAGCACCAATTGTTAACTTAATATTTAATAATTGTGATTTTCAAAGCATCAATTTTACATTGTTTCTAAATTTTTTGGTGCCAGGTTTTAACTGTTTGTACTTATGCGTCCGGTTATATATATATATATATATATATATATATATATATATATATATATATATATATAAGGGAAATAATGTTAAGTCCATGAATGGCGAATCCAATAAGAGCTGCTTATATAAAATATTAAATGTTATATCTATATAAAGAGCTAGATGAGTTTCCAGAGCAATCTGATATTCATAAAAAAGGAAAACACAACACACCATTTAGATTGGTTATCAATAATAATTCATTTTTATGACCTTAGTTAGCTAATTTCATTAGACCACATTTTATTCGTTCCATTCGGTATGAATAATTTTCCGAAATAAACATTTCTTTAAAATGAAATGGAAAACATGATTTAAAACAGAGATCTTAGCCTTGTTTCAATTGGGGATCCCTAAACCGTCCGAAAAGAGGTCATCATTCTTGGATAGTGACCATAACTCATTATACGCCCACTTACAATCACATAAATATATATCTGTATAACCCTACATATTAACACAATCACGTATACTTATATCCACATACACATATGTCAACACTTCCATATGTAAAAACAAATGCATCTATGCATATACTTATATATATCTGCAAACACACATCCATCCATGCTCACATACAAACCTTGCGCTCGCACACTCACATATATATTTTTATGAAAACCGAACATCGATGCGTGTAATTAACAATAGCATATATTTACGCAAGTATACTAAGAAATCTCACATATACTCAGAAAATACGCATATATTTGCATACTTACACACATACACATATGCATGTGTATATTTCCTTACAGACATGTGTGTGTGTGTGTGTGTGTGTGTGTGTGTGTGTGTGTGTGTGTGTGTGTGTGTGTGTGTGTGTGTGTGTGCTCGTCTATTTGTTTACTAGCAGTATAGCCCGGCGTTGCCCTGGTGTAATGAAAACTTTAAAACTAATCCATGGTCCCGGAGCTCAGACTTTCTGGACGTTGGCACGAAAGACTAAAAAGCAATAGTTGTTTCCAGTTAAAGCGAAACCTTAGACTGCAAGAAAAATGAATGGATGTAAGTCAAATTTTGATTTCCTAGTATCGCTATGAAATAAGTTTTTTTCATCGTAAACTGAATTTTGAAGACTAAATAAGTCCTCTGAGTAAATGGTATCATGGCTGAGACTAAGAACTACAATTATACCTACTTAGAGCCAAACCCGAAGCAAAAGCTAAAATAAAAGGGCTGAAAAAAATACAGACATACAGGCAGATAAACAGACGCACACACAAACATCTTGCTTTTTATATATGTATATATTATCGATTTTCTGCACTAGTGTAAGAACTGCAACCTTGAAATTTCTGAATATCGTTTATGTCTTTGTCTACTCCTTCTATAACCCGACTTTTTAGATTATCGATTTTCGATATTTATCAGGGGTACCTCGACACAAAACCTAGCTAAGAACACTCGCAGACGCTTATAGTACAACTGTGTAAATTTTCAAGAAAATCGGTTCAGCCGTTTCAGTGTTTATAGGTAACGGACACACAGACACACACAGACCCACAGACACACACAGAGACAAAGTTCCATTTATAAATAAGTTTAGATATGTAAATGTCGTTAGATTTGAATATATATACACACACGTCTTTTACTCGATTAATGTCTGAATAATTTTATAACCTAAATCTAATGCTTTTGTTAAACTCAGAATTTAAGATTCATAATAAAAATAAACTGAATCTAATAGTCGATTTATAATGCTGATCTCTATTTTAATCAAATATTAATGCCAAGGCCCCAGTAAATTATTTTTAGTGTCTCTTCTTATATTCTTCAGATTAGAAATTACATTGATTTGATTGGTCCACTCTTTCTATGTAACAATGCCTTCCTGATTAAGGGGGTTTGGCTAGTCTTGAACCTTTTAAAACTCTCCAACTTGAAATTATCCTCATCACTTAATAAGACACAGTTAGTGTCGAAACAAAATGGCTACTTTTGTAGTGATATTATAAAATATTTATGTTATAAACTCTAAATAAATATTATTCGCTTTACTTTTTTATTGAGCACTTTTTTAAGAATAGTGTTTCTTCGCATACGGAATTTTACTCCATCCATTCCTACCCTTTACTTGTGTATATAGTTACAGTTTTTTTCTTTAATACAGCGGATTTATACCGACTTCGAAGTTTCGTAAAGATACCGTAATGATGCTCTCACTCGTCAAGTCTGTTTGTCCACAGAGCTCTTTCTAACTATCAACGCTCTATCTAAAACCCAATATTAAGCACTTTACGATAAAAACCTGCTTGCCAAATTCATGTTATCAGTAATAACCACTGAAAAAAAAACCTTTGCGCTAAATACTATCACAATTAAACACTATATATATATATATGTGTGTGTGTGTGTGTGTGTGTGTGTGTGTGTGTGTGTGTGTGTGTGTGTGTGTGTGTGTGTGTGAGCCACTTATCCTCAGAGATCCTAAGGTAGACCCTCCCGGCGAAATACATTGTTTATATTGTTTACACTTTGCCTCATTATCTTGCACACACACACGTACACACACACACAATATATATATATATATATATATATATCGCTCATTCAGTAATGAATTAGAGCAATCTGGCTATTAAGCATGTATAATGATAATATACATGCTAAAAAGGCTCCCTTCTTCTACCGAGTGCCCATAGCCCAGAGGTAGAATCGCCGACTGACGACACTTCGGTCGGGTTTCAATCCTGGGTTAAAAGCAATCGGAGTCTAACCGTACTGATGAGCTGTGAAACAGGGAAACAGATCGGTCTGCGGATGACTATGTATATATATTGTTGAATACAGAAGAAAGCTATACATTCCCAAGAAAACATACACAGAAAACATATGAGAAGAAAACGGTTAATTTGCTTCATTTTAACATTTCATAACATTATACTGCACATGAAAAAAATTCTCTTGAAATATGAACTACGTTGTTTTCAAATGTTTAATAATTTCAGTTAATCTTATGAATAATTTATCAGCGTTTTTCTTGTAACCAGTAATTTTTTGTTTATAGATATTTAATTTAAAATAAAATTCATTTTATCTTTTTGCCTTGATAAAGTCAATTACAGGGCGAAAAGCGTAAGAGAAAAATATAGTTTTCCTCTTGTCTTCTTTATTTAACTATGCTGTTCCTTCTCTCAGATTATAAGCAAGTATATATTTGCATTCTGGGTAAAGCAATCAGATGTCTAACCGTACTGATGAGCTTTGATACAGTGAAACAGATCTGTCTGCTGATGACTATATATATATATATATATATATATATATATATATATATTATAAATATATATATATTATAAATATATATATATACGTATACACACACACACACATATATATATATATATATATAATTAAATTTATTTTCGTTCTTAAAAATATTTTTTACATTGTGACACGAAAATTACTATTTCGAGATTTAAAGTTTTTATCTCATCAACAGGCAATGTTCAGTAGCTTTGGTGAAAACGATTTACATTTGAAAATATAAAACAATATGTTTGCTTATTGAAGAGTCTATATGGGTGGAGCAAGACAGAAAATTCAGATCTTATGTGTGTCTAATATAACCAATCAGATGACAAAGTGTAAAAATTATTTGTGTGACGCGTTTTGTCCTTTAGGAATTCATCGCACTAAAGGGATACTTATGTAACTGTATATGCGTGCAAAGGAGAGGGGACTGTGAAATTTTAAACTTTTGACTTCATCTTTTTTATAAAGTGGTTGGCCATCTAGTCTAGCCAATTTCATTTAGTTGTATTTAGTTTATATTTTATCACTTTTGTTATTAATTATTCCACATAGAAAGGTCGAAAAAGTTGTAAGGTTTCCCACATTGTCCTTAATTTTTCCAACATTTTTATATCGTTTTCTCCATACACCTACCTACACACACGCGCACACACATACAAACACATACATGCAAACACACACGCACATACACACACACACACACACACACACATATATATATATATATATATATATAGTTTTAAGGCAAAGAGTTTGTCACCTAAACTGAGGAGGTTCATGCTGAATTTAAAGTTTCGTAAGAACACTATTACTCATCAGGGCTTTATTTTTGTTTTGTTTTGTTTTGTTTTAGTTTTTTTTTTGTTTTTTGTTTTGTTTGTTTTTTGCAAACAACATCATAACGGTGTTCCTACTAAACTTCGAAGTCGTCATGATCCTTTTCAGTTAAAGTGACAAACTCTTTGCATTAAATGTATCTCCACCCCAATATCGAGCACTTCACGACAAAAAACCTGCTTGGCAAAATACCTTTTATCACTAAAACAACAATCTTGGCGCTAAACATTATCACAACTCAAGACACACACTATCTATATATATATATATATATATATATATATATATATATATATATATATGTGTGTGTGTAAGATTTTAGATTATTACAATGGGTAATACATATTTCAACGTGTCCTGATGGCGCGGTGAAATATGTATTACCCATTGTAATAATCTGAAATCTCTTATAAATTATATTACTCTGTTAAATTAAATAAATGAATTTAACATTGAGTTCATCTCTATCGGAATTTACCTGGATGGTCTAGCAATGTTATATATATATATATATATATTATAAATTACATGTACAAATTTTTTATATATCTACTACAAATTGTACATTTGTTTCGATATTGAAACTACAATGTCTCATCAGGTGGTGTGGACAGGAATGGAAAGCCTCTTTTCTTATATTTGGTGAGTTGTGTGTGGGATGTTGGTCGGGGTTAGTTTAAGATATATATATATCGCAATTAAGTTTGTTTTTGTAATTTAATTCTGAAGATGATCTCGGAAAAGATTGAAAGTACTTGGGTTAGAGAAAACTACGGTGCTTTTCGTGATGATTAGACAATTGGAAGAGATCAGTATAAAAATAAGTAGACACAATATGTCTATATCATTCCTGTTTGAATACAAATGTGTGTATGTATGTGTGTGTGTATGTGTGTGTGCATGTGCGTGTGTATGCATGCATGAATGCATACATACATACCTGCATGCATAATAGATGTTTGATACAATCTGTGGAAAAGCACAAAACGTGTTCGTATAGACAATGTGTGATAAAAAAAGACACATGGTACAACGTATGTTTTTTGGTCTTTTTGCATACGTTTTTCTGCCCATTAAAGAAAAGAAAGTCCCATTCCAAGTGTGACTGAACACTTCTATCTCCGAAGGATAAAAAAAATGAAATTTTCTTTTCATTTTCGGTTAAAGCTCCGTTGTTTCACTTCCAAGCCTCTTGATAAAGGCAAAATTCAAAATTCAATTAGTTCAGAGATTCAATTCGTTCTGGCGGATTCCCCTCCCCAAGCAGAATCTGTTCACCTGTAATCAATATGACGCAAATCAATATTACAAGTAAATCAAAAGCTAAGTGTGCACCGAATCCTACTCTTGAGAAGATTAGGATAAGTGAATTTTCGCTAAGTAAAATCGCGTTATTGTCTATTTGAGTTTACTTACTTTCACAAAGCAGCATAGAGATCTAGTATATAGGATTTGTGTTTGCACCTGTGTGTATAGACGTTGATATGAAGTAGTGTACATCATACAAGAGAATAATTTCGTGGATACAGAGTGTTTTCGAAAACCTTCAGATTTTATACCCACATCCAGGGCCGGATTTAGATGAAGAGATGCCCAAGGCAATTCCACTATTGATATCCCTCTAAATCCTCCATTCTCACGAGTAGAGGAAAATGTAGAGGGTTAAATTAAACAAGTTCAAAGGATGTTGACGGGTGTTTCAAATCCATTGCTTGACAATTCCTCCCCTAAATGACATAAGATGTCATTTTAAAATACAGTATGTGATTAAAAAAGTCTATGAATGTTAAAATAAAAAGAAATCAATGCTAGCATCGAGTTATCAGCATAAAACAATCAGTCAGTTAAGTGCCATACGTGATACACGCTTGGGCGATCATGTCTCGAAAGAGATATGACTTATTGGGCAGAAGATTTTTCTGCAGTAGGTTGCCATTACTTTCTGTGGTAGGCTGGTTGCCAATCAAGGCTACAAAACCTAATTTGTCCTGGTTTTTAACCCCTAGCTGGAGGGAGAAGAGAAGGATTAATATCTTTCCGAAGGGATTTTGCGCGTAAGTGAGTGCAGTGAATTCAACTAGTATTCGAACTCAGTTCTCCGATTTCTCGTTCCAAGATTCTTAAATCGAAAATAAGGTCAATTACTGAAATGTTTAGGGTTCTGTCACAGTATCAAATATATTATATGCCTTTGCTGGAGGAACCCTAGATTTTGAAACCCTAGTCTTGAGCCTGCTAAGTCTATAGATAAACTCGGTCATCTGGATGACACACATGTTGTTGGGTCACCAAATATATGTTAGTATTATCTGACAAACAATAAATATAATTATTGGAACAAATCTAAGAAATTGATAAGATTTTATTTTTTATCCGACAGTATATATCATACCTTTAATCGTTAGTAAATACACGTGTTTGAGTAGACGTTCAGATTTTTTCACAGTCTGAATTACGCATAGTTTCTTTAACAAACAACGTGTTTCCCTCTACAAAGAGGGACGCAAATTCAAACGGAGGTCACATTCTCATTATTAAGATTCTCGAATGCACATGCCAGTAAATATAAATCACAGAGTTTAAAATAATGAGGGTATCTACTGAAATACGCGTATCCACCAAAATATAAGGTCAAAAATAATAAGAAATAATATCCAAATATTTATAATAAGCAGAGGAAGATGCTAAAACGAAGCTTTTTTGTGAGATAGAAAGAAAACAAGATAACTATGTATAGAAACTTTCCGACCTTAAAAATTACTATTAGATGTTGTAAACTTTTCCAAACACAAATCAGACATGTCATTTTGTAAAAGGTTGTATCTAAGCAAGAGTCAGGAACGCATCGTTTTCCTCTGGTGTTTACTAACGTTCCGTCCGTCTGTAAAAAGGGTCTCCTTTGGTTGGCTATTAAGTTTCATATGGCTAATTAAGTTTGGTGCATATTATTTAAAGAGGAAATAAAGTCACCCCAACAATGCTTATCCAGTAGCTTTTATCACTCTTTTTCAATATTCCATGTGAATTTTCTATTTAAAGTGATATGGAATGTTGACATCTTGATTATAATAATGGGAAAACGAATGACAATATAGAAAACTGTTTAGTTGCGCCTTTCTTTCCAAGAAGGAACGATTTTATTGATGGCGTCAATCTTTTATATATATATATAAAATTCACAGTAAAGTGAGTAAAGAAATACAAGAAACATTTATTAAAATTTACATCGAAAAGTTAAAGATACGGATATTTTCAGCGCTTAAATTTTAATTTTGATTTCGGATAAATGTATATGTTAAGCATTAGCCTATTTCAGTCGTATTTTTATTGCTTTCTTTTTATTGTCAGCGATTTTAATTTTCTTGCATTGTATCAGTAATCATTTATTGAGAAAGAGAAGTATTAAATTATTGTAGACATATTCCGAATAATTCTTATAGTAAATTTAAATTTACAGTTAAACATTAATAATAATTTTACATTTGAATATTCATAATAATTTACTTTCTCTTTTTATGAAAACTCTAAGTCTAAAATTATGGTCAGATCTGTTCAAATGAATGACTAAAGTGTTCAGCAGATAGATTGACTGATTGATTTATTTTCAAAGGCTTATCAATCCTTTGCAGGTTATTTAAAGCCAGAACACTCTTTTAGATTGCAAGAATTTTTATAGAGATGATAATAATGATTTAGTGATTAAAGTATTTTTAATTAAACCATAGGAGAGAATGGGTGGATTCATACTTTTTCCAATGGCATTTGCGCGTAAGTGAATATAACGAACCTAACTGGAATTAAAACTCGGTTCTCCATTTAATAATTCTGAGCCATTATCCATGACACCAGTCGCACACTGTGCCTACATTCCCAAGCTGTCACTCATGTTGCTACTGACTATACTCGTTTTTTTTATTTTTTATTTTTTTCAGCGTGATATGGCCGTGGGCCTTGTGAATATTGATTTGTAAGTTATAATTAAAAACAATAATGATAAAAATGAATATAGCCTGCAGGATCAAAGCATTGATTCGGGGATTTCGTATCATAGTAATCGTTAATTTTTATCTGAATTTCTAGGATGAGTAGCTATCATTATTTACATTCGGACTAATAACTAAGATGAGGATATTCGTCTGAATGTAAAGAATGAAAATAGTAGTTGCTAGCTGAGTTGAGTAGTACGGACTAGCACTCATAGGAAACAGGATTAGCATTAACTGAGCAGTACTACAAAAGTGGATGTGCGTTGTGGTGCAGAGGATATCGACTCGGAACGAGAAATCGGGGAGCCAAGTTCAAATTCCAGTTGAATTCCTTGCATTCACTTACGCACAAAATACCCTTGGGAAAGGTATTAATCCATCTTTTCCCTACAGTTATGTGTTAAATAACAGGACAGCTTGGGTTCTCTAGCCTTGGCGGTTAACCAATCTACCACAGAAAGTAATGGTCACCTAATGCGGGATAATCTTCTGCTCAGTCAGTCGTGTCTCTTTCGAGACATGATCGCACAAGCGTGTATCACGTATGGAACTTAACTGACTGACTACAAAAGAATAAGATATCCCTAAATGTGGAACGATAATAATCTACCGCATTAGATTAAATAAAGTCTTCAGTTAGAATTTCTTTGAAGCTTAACAGGATTGACAGACATCTGAAGAAGCCCGAAGGACACAAACATACTGTTTCTGCTGCTGCTGCCGCTGGAAATAACAATCGTCTTGGCCGATAAACGAGAAACACAGAAAACGTACGTACAAAAAATATAAACTTATATTTTTATTTTTCGTCTGTGACGGTTGTGTGGAATAGTAGTCAGAGGGAATCACGCTCATACGAGAGAGTTCTCGGGTGTCGTTGATTTGCGGGTGCTGTCTTCTCTTTTCTCTTTTCTGTGTTCTCTCGATCTTCTCTCGGTGTTCTCCTCTCAGACAGAGATCTTATATAAGCTGAAATTTCCACTTATTTTTGCCTTCTCGAGTTATCGATTAATCGTGTCTTCTTTGGCTAGGCACATCTGTCAATCATTTTCATTGACCATTGCCTATGAAACCGGCTGCCTTTGATGTAATCATACTTCTGTTGGGTCTGCTAATATTTTTGCTTTCGACGTCGATCATATTTCAGTCGGTCCTGCTTTTGATGTCGCAAAATACTGTAATAATAACAATAAAGATGAAGATATTAGTCCGACTGTAAATGTTGTAAGCAAGTTAAAAAACAAAATACAAGCGACAAAAAGCTGAAATAGATCGTCTGGGGTTAATATATAGATATATTGAAAGTAAAAATTTAAATGCTGAGTGTCTCTGTATTTTTTATGTTTCGATATAAGCACTATTCAATGTCTGCTGTATTTCTCTACCCATTTTTACCTCTTTTTTATATACAAAGTCATTCAACTCCTGTGGAATTAAGTAAAAAGATACTACTCAGAGAATACTGAAGCGTCAGATATTTGAAAAAATCAGCTCAACTGAAATTTTATGGGCCTGCTTAGTAGTCCTAGCATTAAAATAAGTACTATATGGTAGCTGTTAAAGAAGAAAGACCAGACTGCAAGGTCTCAACAGTACCCGCTGCGGCAGTGAACTTAAAAAAAGAAAAACTTTGTGAGTAAAGTCAAGTGTGACAAGTCGAAGCAGTAACATTCATTAGCAGTCAGGTTAGATTTAAGGCTTGTAGTTCTCCATTCAGGATTGTCCTAGTGAAATAAACGTTCGTTCATTCGAGATTTTGAATATATTTCCGAGATGATGTATGTTTACATTATTTACATTATTCGGACTATTGTCCTCATTTTCGTTGTCATTTTCACGATGTTTAGGCTGTTAAATGCTCCAGACTTCTTCAGGTGGTAGGAATTTTGAACCGAACCTTTTATTAAGATCACTAGGGCAACGAAGATAAGGACAATAATCTGAATAATGTAAATAATGCCCCTTAAATTAGTTTGATATTTCCTGAAGGTTCTTAGGATTGACAAGTAACTGATAAAGGCCGGGCACACAACATTATGATAACAACAACAAGGATGAGGACACTAGTCCGCATGTAAATCATGAAAATAATGATCATTCCTCATTCCAGACGTCTAAACAGAAAATAGTGAGAATAGTTATGGTCATCAGATGATACTGGTGATAAATATATTGACTCCTGTCAAGATTGGCAATGAAGATACCAGCTTTACGTTGCTACTGTTGTCTGAAGTTGCTTCTCAGAACAAAATGCCTCACTAAACAGTTTTCCATCTTGTTCTTTGTTTGCTCATTTTTGAAAATGCAAAATTATGGGATTATTAACCAAATGTTACACCAAGCGAAATATAATAAATCTATAATTCATGACTAATCTCCTTACCATTGGGTAATGGCCAACAAGCTAATATCCCAGATCATGCTGTGTAATGCTTTCATAGGCGACCTCACATTGTGTTCATGCTTGATTTATCTAAGTTTCATAATTAATAACATACGAAAGCAGTGGGAATCTTGTAAGCAGCTTAATATAACAGTGAGTTTGATCCTCATTATGTGCCCAACATTTGAGTTCTTGTGCTAGAGTAGGATAATCTTAATTAATGGAATTCATATATACGATGATAGAAAGGTTGGTTTAATTTTGCCTCTCCAGAAAATACCTGACTTCTCCTGGAATGTTTTAACTTTACAATAGTCAGATTAGACCGAAAATGGAGTATTGCTCTCATATCAGCCTGGAAGCTTCACAACCCATACTTTCCAATTTTGAGTTCAGGATCGTCTAAGCCGTTTTATGGATGGTAACATTTTCCACTCTGCATCCTCTCTCCTCACAAAGCAATGCCACAAGCTTATCGCTATTCTATCGCTTTTTCCATGGCAAATGTTCAGGTGAGGTCTATTCATTAGTTCAACTAGTTTAAAAGTTTACAGTTAGAACCCGGAGTTAAATCACCCTAATTCCCATCATATTCCAATTCTATAATGAAAGTTTCAATCAGAGCTATTTTAAAAAATAACAAAAAAACTGTTACTTTGTGGATGCTCCTCTGAATACTAAAATCATAACCTCTTCAAGTCATGGTGGTCATCACAATCTATCCTCCTTAACCTCATAATTATCACTTCATGCTGCCTTCTGTTACTTTCATAACAGAAATATAATTCAATAACCCTCTAAATTCATTGTCTCATTAGCCTTGTACTGAACGAATATTAGTATAAAAACTTATATACTTATAACGAAATGGTCGTCTTACTTCGGAGCTAAAAATAGATCAGATACATACTATTAAAATTCTTATTCTTATTCTTCAATGTACCGTTGTCCCTTCAGGGTGTGAGTGAACATGGCTCTCCACAACTTCTTGTTCCTTATAACTCTTACTAATATTCATCTTTTTAGAAAGCCTCCCATTCCTTGTTCTGCCATCTATTTACACAAGCTTGTTAGGTAGGTTAGTCACTGTTTCTCTTGTTTCTTCAAGACATGGGTGATCATAACTCTCCACAACTTCCTATCCGTTCTAGCTCTTGCCAATATTTATCTTTTTTACTAACCTTCCTATTTCTTGTTCTGTCATCCATTTACAAAAGCATATTACGTAGGATACTTACTTTTTTACTAGTCTCGTCAGAACATAGGCGATCATAGCCCTCCACAACTTCTTATCCGTTGTAGCTATTAGTAATGTATATTATTTTACTACTTCTCTCGCTTCCTGTTCTACCATCAAGTTTCACAAGCATATTATGTAGGTTACTCACTGCCCGCTGTCTCTTTTGCCTTCAATATGGCCTATGAATATAACTGAACTAAAATACCAAATTTGTCTACGGCTATATCGTGTTGAACACACCGGTTCCCGTCTGATCACCGAAGTTAAGCAACATCTAGCCTGGTCTAGTACTTAAATGGGTGACCATTTGGGAATGCATAAGGACCAAGAATGGTCCACCAGGGTTGGGTGTATGGCTAACAACCCTACCCCGTAAAAAACAGTTTGTTACAGCAACAAAAAGTTGCTGCCCTATGAACCATCTGGGTGTGATGGATGAATGATGATGAAAATACCAACTTTGGAATCTTTTTTTTTCTATTAAATCTGAAGAACTACAGCTGCAGAATTTTCCTACGCAATTCTAATTCTTATTTTCTCTTCAATGCTCTAACGTTTCTGTAACGTAAGACGAATTCCTGTGTTATTCTTCAAAATATGAAAATCACCAATGAAAAACTGGAGATGATGACGGCATTCAAAAGTAATTAAGTCCAGCCGTGTATTTACAGCGCTAGCTATTGTTGCTGATGTTTGCGACATGTTTTTCAACGGACAAATGACTGACGGACGTCGTTTGCCGGAAAAAAAGAAAAGGCAAAGAACTGAAGAACTCGGAGTTGGTGGGATGGCGGCAAGAACCATTCCAAAATTGAAATTAAGGAAATAAGGACGAGGACACGCTTGCTGAGTGGAAACCGAGTCAAAATGAGATTGATAGGGGAAATGCAATTAGCACAGAATCCATCAGGATGTGATTGTAGTGGTCGACCTTAATTTAGCATCGTGATAAACAGTAGGACGGGAAAAATGACTTGAGGGAAAAAAAGGAAACGGGTGAACGAAATGCTGACAGGAGGAAAGAGAGGGTGCAACGGGTTGGTCAGTAAAATGACATCAGGCCTTCTTGAAATATGATCATTTTTTATTCATCTGCTTTTGAGGCAGAGACGGGAAAGGAAATGAAAGACAGAGAGAGAGAGAAAGAAAGAAAGAGATAGAGAGGTGAGAACGAAGAATAAAGAAATATAAGGGAGTGGAGTTTAGGTTAGGGAGAAATGTGAACGGAAAGAGTGAGTGTTAGATAATAATAAGAGAGGTTGTCAGAGAATGAGAAATGATGATAAAGTATTAGATCAAGAAAAAAAAGAGTCGGGTAAGTAAAAAAAAAAAGGGAGAAAGAGAATGCATATAAGGGCAAGCAAAGTTACAGAGAGAATTTTAACGAGCAGTCTGCATGGATAGCAAAAAAAGAAATAAAAAGGTAATATGAATACAAGAGAGGGGGGAAGATAAAATAAAGACTTGCAAGAAAGATACAAAGACGTAGTTTTAATTCCGCTCTTCATGTCTCTTTTTCTTTTAATTGTTGTCTTTTTATCGTAGAGCATTGTAGAGGTTTCATTCGGAAACAAAAATCAATTTCATATATTCTAATCTTCGCAATTTTAAACAGTACCAAATATGTTATGCATTGAAACACTACCGGGGATTAATATACATCTATAATTAAAACATAAATATGTACCCATTATTTATGCATAAATTGAAGCATACCTCATTGTAAAAATAAGTTTCAAATATTGCATAAGGCTTTAAACAAACCATAGCCAAATTGTCGGAAATGGTTAATATGAAGGATGTGTGAGAATAAAATTGTTGAATATTTTCATAAAGACTGTTTTTAATGTGTGCGAAAAGTCAAAAATTAAATTCTGCGAAGAATCCGTTCAGTTGGTCCTAGGAGAGTAGTTGAAGTCATAAAAAAGATGATGAGGCAAAGAAGCATGAAGAAGATGGTAAAAAAAAGATGGCTATTTTGGATAGGTCGCTAAAGAGAATTGTGAAAGATGGTTTAAGTATAAAACCGTACAAAATTCAACCATGGCAACCGCTCTCAAATTTTTCCAACCAAAAACGTGCTTGGCAGAGGAAAGAAATTGCTCGAGGCGAAGCAGCGTGCCCCACTCAAAATTTCTGTTTAGTCGGACGAAAAGTTTATCAGTGTGGAGGCTGTGGTCACCTACCAAAATGATAGAGTTTACGCCACTTCACTGGGAAACATTCTTGAATGTGTCAGCGACAGAAGGCAACTAGTGTCATGATTTGGGCTGTTTTTGCTTCTGATAGTTCGCAATCACCTTTGATGTACATTTGACAAGGGGTGAAAATCAATAGCAGAGTTTACCAGCAAATGTTGACGAGAGATGTGTTGCCATGGTTTCCATCCACATTTGGAAATCGCTGTCATCACTCAAGACAGAGCTTCCGTCATCATCCTCTCACCCTTTATACACCCAATAGTGTGTAGGGCAGCAACTTTTTGTTACTGTTTCCGTAACAAACTGTTTTTTATGGGGCAGGGTTGTTAGCCCTGCGCCCAACCCCCAAACCTGGAGGACCGGTGGACCATTCTTGGTCCTACGTTTACAGCACCTGGTATTCCCAAACGGTCACCAATATAAGTACTGACCAGGCTCATTGTTGCTTAACTTCGGTGATCGACACGATATAGCCGTACACATGGCCAATTTGACGCAGAACTGACGCAAGGTTTTTTGACAAGTCAGTTTGGCCTCCATCAATCTGTAGCATTAATCCTATAGACATTGCGATATTGCCCATATTGGAGAGCGATGTTTAACGTATCTCATACTCAAACATGTCAGACATAAAAGAAGCTCTAATGACTTCGTGGTACAATTTTATCGAAGAAATAGTGAAGAAATTATAGACTTCAGTAGAGAAGAGACTATCGTAAAAGCAGACAGTGGCTAGCTGTAATTGTAAATATATTTATTGTCAATCACTATAACAACCAAACTGTAAAATTTCATTAAAACCTTTTATTTTATGATAAATACTATTTTTAATCGGAGTATTGTCCTCATCTTTGTTGTTATTATCAACACATTTTGACCGTGGTACTCTCCGACCTTTCTAGAGTGTATATTGATTGCTGGGGTTCGAATTCCAATTGTATACACTTATGAGCAAATACCCTTGGGAACGGTATTAATCCATCTCTTCTTCCTCTAGCTGTGGGTTGAATAGCAGGACATATTAACCTCTATAACTTTGGTTTGCAACCAGTTTCCCGCAGAAAGTAATGGCAACCAATTGCAGGAAAATCTTCTACCTAGTCAATCATGTGTCTAAAGATTCATAATCGCCTTAAGCGGGTATCATGTATGACACTTAACTGACTAACTCAACCTACTGAGAATTCTAAACTGAAATCTTTATTTAATCTATGTGGGTAGAGTGTTCTCTTTCCATTGCTCATATCTACGGATATAGCTTAGTTTTTATTTTAAGTATTGCTCAGAATAAATAAGAACAAAACCAGATATCCCTAGATATGGGCAGTGAAACAAAAACAATGTACCCACGTTAATCAAATGAAGGGTTCAGTTCAGAATTTTTTCGTAGGTTACCCAGATCAACATAAAGCAGAGGAAAGCCAGAGAGCACAGCGGCCGAAAAGCTGATGATGATAACTCCTCATTCCAGAAATTCAGACAGAAAATTAATATGTAAATGTATATGCTGCACATAATTTATATTTTACTAATTTTTCACCCAATACAAGGTCCAAGACGCATTCAAGGTAGAGGGTTACTAAATGTGGTTGTTGTATGAACGTAAGAGGAGGGGTTTAGCAGGGCAGTTAATGAGGACATGTAGGATATATAAAGCTTGACTTTAAGAGGTTAACATTGTAGTTGTCGGGAGACTGTTCTAAGCGGTTTTTAGAAAGAAGCTATCTGAATGCAACACCTTCTTACTAAAGGAATACTAAGCAAAGGATAGAGTTGGTTTCATTGTACGTGGCTTGGTGGGTCCTAACTGTGATGATACCATGGACCGAACATCGGAGCAACCGCGAGATTTTAGAGAAAATGGGAAGAAAGGGGAAACATATTTAACCTCAGGAAGAGACAGTCAAAATTTCTGGGGTACATAATGAGGACGGAGGGCTCGGAAAATCTATTACTCAGAGAACGATTTAAGGGCAAAAGGTAAACAACACGTAATTTACTTGACAAGCTTCAGAAAATGGGTGGCGGAACAGAGTTTAGAAATACTGAAAAAATAGAATTTATTTAGAACTGTAGAAGACAGAAAATTGTTTTTGAGCTATGATTGCTTGCGTTATGAGATAGAGGTTGTTCTCACTATTTCATCATACTTATTGATATCTAGAAAAATAACACTGTTCTCATCTTTATTGTTATCACAACGTTTCGACCCTTGTGCTCTCCGATCTTCCTCAGTTGCAATTGATTTGGGTAACCTACAATTCTGAATTAAATCCTTTATTCAGTCTACGAAGGTAGACGGTTCTCGTTCCAGTGCTCATGTCTGTGGATACCGTCTAGACCTTATTGGTACTGCTCGGCTCTTAAGGTCAGCAATCAGCAGGTGAGTGCATCTGAAGAATGAGTGCTAAACAGGTTTGCCACAACTATAAATCGATTTTCATATATAAGCATCATAACTCCAGTGGTAGAAGGTACCAAGATAACAACAACGAAAATCATAACAATATTCCGAATATAAATAGTGTAAATAATGATAACTCCTCAACCAGTAATTCAGTTTAAAATTCACTTAGTAAAGTGTTTTTAGATGCTACCTATGACTAAACATCTGAAATTACGTTGGATTATTTCATTAGCACAAAATACTTTTGAACATTTTCTAGCTATATCGTTTGAGTTAGTTATTTAAAATTTCAATTCTGGTGTTTCAATTTTCGCGTCATATTTTCTAAATTTTCATTTGGAGCTTGTTTCTGTTACTCTAATTTGGGAGATCTTTGTGACTACATCGAATGCACTTTTGAATGCGTTCGTTTCAAAATCTCAAGAACGCAAGCCTTCGCTCGTCTAACAGCCACATGATTATACTTAAAATAAAAACTAAGAAACGATGCCATCTTTGTCTCAGTTTATGAGGATATCTAGGATTGATAATGGTTAACTCTAGTGTCGTAGACCCGGTTAAAGGTACATCAAGAATAATACAAAACAACCAAAATAAGAAATAACGAACATATATTAAACACGGCAAAAAACAACACTTGGAACTTTGTTAATAAAACGATAAAACGGGTTAGTATGTAATACTAAAATTCAACCCTCGAACTGCGACTCGTAATGGTCGTTACGACAGCAATGTTCGTAGACGACTCTCGGCTATGTTCAGGGCGCTCTCCTCTGGATACTCCCTGGCTACTTAGACTATCTACCCGGCTGTCTCCCTGGCTATCTACTCTCACCTCTTGTGAGGGGAAGTATATGTAATGGTTGGAAGAGTTCATTCCATTGTGGGTGATGCCACCATGACACCTAGAATTAAAATGTTTGGAACATCTTCTCAGGAGTTTGCTCAACAATGTGTCAATTCTAAAGATGAAGCTGCCTGATTAGAATTTTTTATTGCTAAAATAATACAAAGATAATAAAAATGAGTTGATACCGTTTACATGCCATAGCTGTGAAGGTCTGAACTGGTGATACTAAGGAATGGAAACAGCGATAGAGTAAACTAGAAGCTAGCAACTTTTCATCTGTGGGAAAGAGGATGAAGGGTGAGAAATAATTCATCTTTCACAAGGCAACTAAAACAACATTGAATTCTGTCAAGGCTGGATAGTCGCAGCACCAGCCAAGATATGGCAAAAGTTAGTCTGATCTGACTCTCATAAGCACAGAGCGTGGTAATAGGAGTCTCGTACATTCTGAGGTAGTACACGAAACATACCATTTTTCTATCATCTTAAACGATCGTATGAATATACGAGTTCTTGAATTCTAGAGTGATCTTCAGAGACAAGTGTTTAACTTTTTCTATAACTGTTCATTTCGTTTAAAGTCAAAATATTCTATTAAATTCTTTCGATGTTTCGTATTTATAGTTTTTCTATTAGTAGACAATTAGAATTAGTTTTTTAATAATACCTTTTATATATTTTTGTTAATTTTTATTTTTCGTTTAATTTTGTTAGGTTTTTACCTCTCTGATTATAACTACCATTAACCATGGTATTAATATTTTCTACTTCTTGTCTCTAAAACAATACTGATTTTTTTCTATACTTGGTATAGTGCTACCTTCACTCTTATTTGTCGCTCATTTTATACCTGTTTTGTTCAGGCTTTGTATCTGTTTTCTCTTCTCTTTCTTGTTGCTATTTTCTGTGCTTGTTGGCTCTTCTTTTCACATTTATAAGTCTACCATTCGTCCGCACATTGATTACTGTTCGTGTACTCCCGCTTTTCATCTCGAGATTTTCGACAAAATCCAAAGAAGGATCTGCAACGTAACTGATCCAGATTTAACAACTCGACTTCAGTCACTTTTTCACCGGCGCAATATGGCTTCACTTTGTCTTGTTTACAAATATATTCACGGCTTCTACTCTGATGAACTTCTATCCCCGGTACCCCAACCAGATGTATTTACCCGTGATACTAGATTGGTTTCAAGGTCCCATCCTTTTACCAAAAACAGTCAAATGTAACCATCACTTCTACTTTAGTAGCTTCCTTTCTCGCAAATCTCGCCTGTGGAAATCTCTTCCATATAGTTGCTTCCCTGATAGCTACAATCTTCAAAAGTTTAAATGCAACGACGATTGTCTTCTTCTGTCTCCTTGATTTCCTTTTTTATCCTTTCTTCGACATCCCTTGTACCTTGTTTTTTTTTCTGTTTTTTTTTTCTCTTATTGTAACCACCTGCACATCAGAGGTGGTCCTGCTTTGCTTGGAGTATAACGATTATGAATACAAACATACTACTGAATTCTATATCTCCCCTTCTTTTCTTTAATCTTGTACTTTTTTCTTCTTTTTCTCTTTCCACTCCTCTCATCCTTCTGTTAATTTCCACTTCCTTCTACTGCACTGCTGCTATTTTCTTCTTATGCTGCTTATTTCTATATTTTTCTTTTTTCTTCTTTGCTTCAAATATTCTTCTTCTTTTTCTTCTTCTTCTTCAATATCTTCCCTTCTTCCGCCTTTTATTCCTTGTCTTCCTTCACCCCTACTTTCTTTTTATTATTTTCTAATGTCTATTTTGTTTGTGTATTATTCAAATCTCATCTTTTTAGCTTCATTGTTGCTATTCGCCTTCATAATCTTTTTATTTCTTCAGTTTTATTTCATTCATCTGTCGCTTATTTTTCTTAAGTTTTTTCTTTCTTTTTTTACATCATCATTGTCATCATCATTCTTTTTTATGCGTTTTCAGACAAAGAGCATTTATTTGATTTCTTTTTAATTCAAGTATTGATCAGTTGTAACTGGTAATCAGCACTTGAGATTAACTTCCCAATACACCAGCACCCTCTTTAGTATTCAACGAACTGGGGGTGATGAAAAGTTTCTCAGATTGACCACAAGAGAATTTAGATGAAAATCTGCTGACTGGTCATTTAACCAGATTTTGGAAACTTCTTTTCAGGACACTATTGTAGCTGCTTCAGTAATATCATTTCTTTTTTTCTTCTTTTCATTCTGTCAGGACAACGATGAAGACTTAACTAGCACGGTGTTGGATGTGGCCATCGGCAGAATTTAACAGATCAGATCTCTAGCACTGAAGATGCAAAAAGAGTGTTTATATTGGACAACGAGTTAGACTTAAATATTTCGAGCCAGATTGAAAAATACAGAGTAGCCCTTTGCGTTTCCTAATATAGAGTGTTGCAATAAATTGGACCGATTTTAAATGTAAATTAAGTTTCAGTGACTAATGATTTTTTTCAATTTCGTTCAAATTTAACAGCTTCAGTCTTTGACAATTTCGACTCTAGAAAGATTAACAATCGAACAACGTGTTAAAGTTATCAAAGTTTACAACGAAAATGAACATTCAAACAAGAGAAGTTCCCAGATCACATGATCTTTCGAAACAGTGATGCCAATTGGCCACCAAGATCGTGCAAGTTGACGCCTTAAAATTTCTTCCTTTGGGATCATCTAAAAAATGAGGTCTATGCCAAAAGGCAAACAAGCCAACAACAATTCAACTGTTGAAGGATGAAAATAAGGCATATTGGTGAGATCAAGAAGCAGAAACGTCATTGAAAATGTTGACCATTTAGTGAAGGTGTGCCGCCGATACATTAGCAATTATTTGGGCAATATTATTTTTCACACATAATTGCCATGACTTAAATAATATGATCCAATATTGAAATGAATAAAACTTTACCAATAAGACTGTTTTATTTACTTCTAATTTCGATCCTGCTTCATGGAACAAAATATTTATGTGCAATCGAAAACCTTATCATGACACACGGAACTGCACCTGAAAGAAGTGTATGGATGCGATAGGGTATTCCGAATGGAAATCTAGTTACCTTATATACTCAATTATTGTGATAGTTTGTATTATCAGGAGTGGTTTAACGCAAAAATATCAAGATACTAGGTGCGATGTGTAAATTGTCGCTCTTTTATATTTTTACTTTCGCACACGTATTTGATTTTGTCAGCTACAAAATATGGTAGGTTCAGCTGGCTACCGTCTTTGAAAAAAAGAGCACCATGACGCAATTTCTTCCACAAAAAATTTGGCAACGGCATGCTGTAATGCGTGGCATTCACACCAGAAGCTCTAATACGAAGGTTTTAAAGTGTTTAAGTGTCAACCTGATCGCTTTGATAAAAAAAATATGTCCCGAATTTCTTGTTGAGGGTCTAAGACGGAGGCATACGTCAAATGCCTTGAGGAGGAACCGCTGTCTTGATTCAGCAGTGAGACTACTGGAAGACCCTATATCTGGCAAATTAACTCTGCGCCATGCCACACAAGCAGAGGAACAGTCATGGTTGTCAAACAATTTCTGCAACAACACTACTTAAATCTAGCCACCTAATTTCCTACACTGCAACCCCCTTTGATTATTATATGCAGGGCGCAGTTGAGCGATAGACCAACAAAACTGCTTGTTACACAAAAGATGAACTGAAGGTAAAGGTTATGGCAGCATTCACCAATTAAACAAGGAGACTTTTCAGAAGAGTGGTAGAAATTCCGGAGTCGTCTGGAGTCCGTTGTTGAAGTCAATGGCGATTTTATTGAATAAATTTACTTTTTAGTATTTCAAGATATTTTTGTGTAATTTAGGTAGTTATATATGTTGAAATGAGTTGTCTGTGTTAGTTTTATTGTGGCGTAAATTAGACGACAATTTATCCATGCACATAAGTAATTTTTTGAAGAGGTCAAAAATCACACATTTTTGGTGACCGGCTTCACGATAGACTAGTATTTTTTTCTGGAGAGTGTGTCCTTGTTCATTTTTAAAAAAAATCTAAAATTCTCGCTATACATAAAGTTGGCTTAAACATGACTATATACGGTAGACATTTCTTTTTCTTTTTTCTTTTTTCTTTTTCTTTTTTCTTTTTCTTTTTTTCTTTATTATTCTCTTTTCATTCTTTCGTTTTTCTTCTCTTTTTTATTTTTACGCTCTTTTCCTTTTTTTTCTTTTTTTTCTTTTTTCATCTTTTGCTTATATTTTCCTCTTCTTTTTTTTCTTCTTTTCTTTTTTCTTTTTTGTTTTTTGCCTCTTCTTCATTTTTCTTATTTCTTTTTTCTATCGTTTTATTTTATTTTATTCTTTTTATTCGTTTTACTCTCTTATTTTTCTTTACATCTTTTTTTTTCTTTTCCTTTTTCTTCTTTGACATTTCTGTATTATTTCTTCTATTTCTTTTTCCTATCAGATCTTTATCATTTTCCCCATTTCAACAAAAAAGTAAACGAACAAATATATTTTAAATATTCGAAATTTTCTATCGTTCTTCCTTTCGCTTGAAATCCAGTTTTTATATTTGTAAATTTAATTTCTATCACTTCTATATCGACTTCCCACAATTCCGTATTGATCGTTCTTTGGTCAATTCTCGAGCTGATAAATAGAGTATCGATTCTTGATGACGGTCCCCGCTGAGGCTTTACTGATCATTTCGATCGAATACATAATTATTCTGTTACACCTTCAACTTGTAATTGATTAACCAATCGTGCCATTTCCTAGCAAGAATCCTGCTTCTTCCTAGTTTAGTTGTTTACTTTGTTGTGTCGAAAAAAAAATGGGTCGCCATCTTTTCTTTTCCTCATCCATCATCACAAATGGGAATACAATAATGTTGCATGATAGCTATGTACAATTGGACCAATGCTTTTTGACTCAGGCGAGGTTTTTTTTTCTTCGCAATTTTATTTTGTCGTGTGAAAAATCATAAAAAAAAAAGAAATTACACGCAAGATCAATAGCTTACAAAATTATCTTTTTTTAAATTTTTACTTCTTAATTAAGGATGTGCGTTGTGGTACAGTGGATATTGGCTCGGAACGAGAAACCAGCGAGCCGTGTTCGAATTCCAGTTGAATCCATTGTATTCACTTACGCGCAAATACCCTTGGGAAAGGTATTAATCCGTCTCTTCCTTCCAGTTATGGGTTAAATAGCAGGACAGATTGGGTTCTCTAGCCTTGGTCGGCAACCAGTCTACCGCAGAAAGCAATGGCAAACTACTGCGGGATAATCTTCTTCTTAATTAAGGATGAACATAGCATTTATCTTACACTAAAAAGTATTTATTCTCAAAATAATATCCTTCCTTATCAACTCAGTAGTGCATATAAAGCACAGAAACTTATTATACAGTTAGAATCTCAGAACAAAATTCAACTAATCCAGGCTACGAAATTGCTGATCCACCCTCTCATATTATCACTTAGTGATGTACGAAATGTTTTTATATTAGTTTGAATCATAAACAATTTTCAATTTTGCTTATCAACTTTATTCTTAAAAAATTAAGTCAATCATTCAGTTGAGTGTCATACGTGATACACACTTGGGCGTTCATGTCTCTTTCTAGACATGACTGACTAGGCAGAAGATTATTGCCATTGCTTTCTGCGGTAGACTGGTTGCCAGCCAATCTATCCTGTTATGTAACCCATAACCGGATTAATACATTTCCCATGTGCATTTGTGCGTAAGTGAATGCAAGGAATTCGACGGAAATTCGAACTCGGGGCCCGATGTGTCGTTCCGAGTCGGTATCCACTTCAAACACAACGTACATCCAAGAAGTTAAGTCTCTTTTTATAAATCTTATATTCACCATTATATGCAATAAACAACTGCCTGAAATCAAAGATCAGAATGTTGCTTGCATTAGCCGTCTCATTCTTTCTGTATGCCTACGATTCTTTATCATTTACAGCTAGGGAATAATCCTAGGTGTGTCCTATGTAAACCGCATCACAAATGACGCATTGAGAGACCATCGATCAATAAACACCGTCAACAAAAGACTACTGAAATGGTATGAACACGCCATAACAGCCAAAAGATCTTTCTATGGCCTTCTTACGAGGGACAGCATTCGGTAAGAAAAGAAGATGCAAACAGAAGGGATAGTCAGACAACCTCTCTGACTGGACCGGGAGTCCATTCACAGAGACATAGAGCACACAACAGAGACATGTAGAAGGAACTGGTTAGGGGTACAACTGCACAGCAACCCCACTATCACAAATGCTCATGATAGTGGTGATTATGACAATGATGATGATCAGGCAGCTTTGTAATACCTGCTCAGTAAAATTCCGGGAGTTTTGCCATGAAAAGATGTTCGACGAACTCTTGAATCGGGCTTTCATTAGAGAAAGTTTTTCTACAATCAGCAGCGCTCAAGCAAGGTAATAATTGATTAAAGTAAGCTCAGCTGAATATGGCAAATGGGTTAAAACAAACCAGCCGACCTTCAAATGTTTTCTCTGTGTTATTATTGAATACGGCCGTAATTTTATCAAGTAAGAGAAGAGCATTTTTCTATTGAGGAGCAGAGTATGCTTTTCTACCAAACCTTTATAGACATGTTGCAGCTACTGGATTTATAAATATGCATTTATTGTTTTCAGATCACTCAAACAATTTCATAAGGTGCACAACAGTGTCTACTTACAAAAATCTCGATTTTTGAGGTCGCATGTGGAGATATTACCCATTAAAATATTTTTAAAAAATGGATAGTGAGAATAATAGATTCGTCATTGCAACTGGTTCCCAGAAACGAAAATTATTTATAACACAGCCTAGTAGAAAATTAACATCCTATTTAACACTTAAAATGATTGAAAATAGTGTATTTGCCAACTTGTGTGATTAATTTAAAATGTATCGAAATATTATATTATGTAAAATGTACAGTGGCTAATAACGGCCCATCAATGACTTTGCGAAATACTCGCCCTAAGCATTGACAAGTCGAATTATAACTGAAATTCTTTTGTTTCGTGCTCTTTATCACGATTCGATTTTTGTAGATAGATATTTAGAATTAATATGACATCAAGTACCCGAATGAACGTGACGGATTATCGGTACGGAAAAGGAGATCCGGCGGATCGAGTTTAAGTCTGACCTATGCTGCTGTGTTCACTTTCACACAAAAAAAAATCTTTGCGAAAGGCATGAATCCGTTTATTCTAACGCTCATCTATTGGTTAAATAACAACGATGACTGAGATTTCTAGCCTTGGAAGGCGGTTAGTCTAAGAAGGATTGCTAAAGAAAATCCACTCCACTATCGCTCCTAATATGCCATAGCGATTCACGGAAAATAAGGAATCACAAAATGCAGAAAGTCATGATCGCCTACGTCCTGGCGGGATATGGCATTTTAAAAAAAGACAATAGGAAATCTTTCAACCTTCTTTCACAAGAACCCATGACAATTCGTATAGGAAATGAGTCAGCAGACGGCCATGATCGCCTACGTCCTGGCGGGATATGGCATTTGAAAAGAACGAAAATTGGAAACCTCCCAAGTCTCTTTCACAAGAAGCCATAGAAATTCATAGATAAAAGGAATCTGTTGAGAGCCATGATATAAAAATCCATAACTAAAGAACTTCAGATTGGGGTTTGATGAAAGAGTTTACAATGCTGTCACCCCATTGGGCATGTTTTTGTAGTAAAAATAGAGTTATTTTCTTGTTTGGTGCTTGTATTTTAGTAACACCCACAGAGCCAACTTTGGTTTATACTGCAACTATTCTTGGTTCCATTTCAGGTATGTACCTCACTATAGTTACATATGTCATTTTTAATGTCTATTAAAATCAGATAACAAAGTAATTTTCCTTTTTAAGTAATTTAGACGATAATAAAGAAATGAATCCTAATTACCGCAAGTGTATTAATACATTCCCGTTGAATTCATTGCATTCACTTATGCACAAATATTCTTGGGAAAGTTATTAATCCATTTCTTCCCATTAGTTATGGGTCAAATAACAGGACAGATTGTATTTTAGAGCCTTGGTCGGCAACCAGTTTATCGCAGAAAGTAATGGTAACCTACTGCAGGAAAGAAGTATTCTGCTCAGTCAGTCATGTCTCTTTCGAGGTATGATCGCCGACTGACTGATTAATATGTATGGGGGAATATAACGAACCGAGCGAGAATTGGAACTCGGTTCTCTGATTAACAATTCCAAGTCATTCTCCATTACACCAGCCGCGCATACACACTTACAGTACCTGGTATTTCCAAGAGGCCACCCAAGGTACTGACCAAGCTCGACGTTGCTTAACTTCTGGGATCGTAGGGAACTGGTGTTCCAAACGGGGTGTGGCCGTGAGCTAAGCAAGAAACAGAATCGCATAAAACAATCTGAGATCAGAACACGCACAAACACTCGCACACACACACACACACACACACACACACACACACACACACACACACACACACACACACGATATTTCGTGATATTTCTCTATGTTTGTTTGAAAATACCCATCTTCTCCACAAATTAAAGATTGTTCTGAATTATAGAAAGGATTTTCGGATAGAAAATGGAATCGGGGAGGCTGAGTTCAACTTTCAGTCAAGACTCTTGTATTCATTTTGCAGTAAGTTCTATTAAAGAAGGCATGAATCCATCCTTCTCACATATAATAAAATACAAAGGAAAACTTCTAGTTTCAGCAGCAACAACGATTACAATAACAGTAATAAGAGGACTCGTACTACTACTAGTAGTAGTAGTAGTGCTACTACTATAGAATTATCTAAATCTCTCTAAACTTATTTATAAATGGAACTTTGTCTGTCTGTGTGTCTGTGTGTGTCCGTTACCTATAGACTCCGAAACGGCTGAACCGATTTTCTTGAAAATTTACACAGTTGTACTATAAGCGGCTGCGAGTGTTCTTAGCTAGGTTTTGTGTCAAGGTATCCCCGATAAATATTGAAAATCGATAATCGAAAAATTCGAGTTATAGAAGGAGTGGTCTGATTTTAATCAAATTTGATACACTCATAGACAAAAACATAAGAAACAATATTCAGAAGTTTCAAGGTTGATCTTATTATAGTGCAAAAAATCGATAAAATATATATAAAAAAAGGCAAGATGTTTGTGTGTGTGTCTGTTTATCTGCCTGTATTTCTGTATATTTTTCAGCTCTTTTATTATAGTTTTTGCTTTGGGTTTGGCTCTAAGTAGGTATAATTTGTAGTTCTTAGTCTCAGCCATGATACCGATACCATTTACTCAGAGGACTTATTTAGCCTTCAAAATTCAGTTTACGACAAAAAAACTTATTTGATATCAATACCAGGAAATTAAAATTTGACTTACATCCATTCATTTTTCTTTCAGTCTACGGTTTTGCTTTAACTGGAAACAACTATTGCTTTTTAGTCTTTCGTGACAACGTCCAAAGAGTCTGAGCTCCAGGACCATGGATTAGTTTTAAAGCTTTCATTACAGCCGGGCAACGCCGGGCTATATTGCTAGTAATAATATAGTAATAATAACTAGAAGATCCCGCGTTTACTAATAAATCTTGGTGTTGTACGCTGTATTTATCAGCTCATATACCTTCATAGATAGATGTAAAAGTAAACAATATTGAAATGTTCCCAAAAGATCGCTAGTTCACGAAACATGATTTTATCACCTCACTACAAACATTCCCTTTATTTAAAATGCAGCAACGATATCAATAGTAATAATAAGGGGAATCGTACTACGACTACAAACAAGCAGAGCCCATGTATATTACCCAGATTTACTAATTTTTTTTTTCATTCTGCATTCTGTACTTTTCTATTAATTATTCTTCAGACAGGTTCTTTCTAATCATGTCTAGGCGTCTTTTTTTTTCTTTCTCATTTTTTTAATCAATTCAGCCCAAGCAAGGCGATGCTGCCACTAACACGCAAGGGTTACTGGGAATGAAATAAACTTTAGAAGCCAGAAACCCAATTCTAAACATGAATTAAAAGATAAACGTCTACTCATGTTCAAAAATCATGAGAGGCATGTGATCCGGACGATAGGCACACATACAAGAAAAGTGACCGAGTCTCTTTTTAAAATACTGAGATGTTTCCAAAAGGTCGCTAGCTCACGAAAAATGATTTAACCCTTAACTATAAACAACTGTCTTTATCTATGATTTTAATTTCAAAAGGTCACTTGCAATTCAAACGCGGAATTTTCCTCAACAGATCGTTAGGTCACGAAACATTATTTAACCCATACGAGAAGCAACTGCTTTTATCTAAAATTAGCCCCTTTCAATCGCTCTCTGTGTCGCATTCTCTTTTTGTCTCTCATCCCTCTTTCTTTCTCACTCACTCTTTCTCTCTCTCTTTCTGTTTTACTCATTATGAGTTTCTCTTTCTCTCTGCATCTGTAATACCAAACATCACACACACCATATACATCGGTACAAACGTATTCATTTAGAAATAATAATGCTAATAATAGTGACAATATATGTGCATCTGGATTAAAGTCTGAAACTGAAGGCTTTACTCTTGCAATGCAAGACCAAAGTCTTTTCACTAGGAATTTTCAGATAAATATTATACATAATAATATGAATCCAAAATGCAGGTTCTGTGATAAATGCCAAGAAACAATAGACCATCTAATCCCAGGATGATCTGTACATGCCCCATATGAATAAAAAATTGTCACGATAGAGTGGGGCAATATTTACACTGGGCAGTGTGCAAACACTACGGAAAATATGTAAACAAATACTGGTATGAACATCACCCAGGACCAGTTACAGAAATAGAAGATGTCACCATTCTATGGGATTACACCATCTACACAGACAGAAAAATTGAAGCAAATAGGACAGACATTATTGTTAAAAACCAAAAAGAAAAAACTTGCTTAATAATTAATATGGCTTGTCCAGCGGATTGTAACATAACAACCAAGGAATTCGAAAAACTATCAAAATATAAAGACCTGGAAATTGAAATAGAAAAAAATGGGGAAATTGAGAGAATCATAGCCACGTGTCGAGAAGATTTTTAATGTTTGAAAGATGAGGCACACAAAGTAACTTCGAAGTCACATCTAGATAATAGGGAATACTCTTAAGCAGACTGGGTTAACCAACCTGAAGTTATTTTTAACTAGGCGCAACCTCAAAAATCATGTACTGCTTTTATCAAAACCTCTCACCATATCACGCAGTTTTGACTCTCACGCGTAATAGGAGTAGATTGGTTCATCTATCATCCAGTTCACATCCCTCTCCAGCCTTTTGAACAGGTGTAAAGGTTTATCCCTTCTTTCCTGTTCAGGATTGGGTTTCTGGTTCCTTCTAAATTCTTCTAAGTCTCTTTCACTCCCAGATTATCGTGCCTTATCAACCTGGGTGACATGATGGGTACATTGAGCTTCGTATATTCGTAACTCAGCATCACTTTGTTAGATATGGTTAATAATAATAAGAAAGCCACAATAAGACTACTACTGCTACTTCTACAAATAATAATAATGATAATAATAATAATTTTATTTATAGTATTTTTTACAATGGACGCTCTGGAAATAATATACTCTACAGGGAATCCAGAAGAAAAACAGAAATGTTTATTGGCGGGAAGCTTCGACCTCTACTGCTATTCTTGAGTTTTCGATCCCTGGCTATCTTACTCTAGAAAGGACTGTAATGTCTACATACATAGCCTGGAAATTTATGTTCGCGAACAGCTCTCGCCGGCTAAGGAATACGCTCTAGAATCTCCAGACCAGTCTTAAATATGTCTCTGTCTCTCTCTATTCAATCAGATATCTCTTCTTTCTCTAATGTTTCCCTTCCTTTCATGACAGTTTTTGAGCAGTATTTCTCATAATTTTGCCAAGATGATCTCCATACATTTGCAAATATATTCGTGTTGGGTGATTTTAATGCTCATCATGTTAGGTGGTTTTATCACTGACTCACTGGTATCCAAATCCCGAACTTGTCAATTTCTCACGTATGTGGTGTACTTCCCCACACATTCCCCCAGTAACCCTGCTGGACACGCTTCTCTTCTAGAACTCGTTTTTACTACTATCCCTGAATCATGCAGCTCTGACCTTTTGGCAAATCTGATCACACAGTAGTGTTTGTAAACATCTCTGTCCGCTCTCCCACAAGCCAAAAACCTTCTACCAACAACCAGCGGATTAGGATTCGTTCTGCGGTTTCCTGCGTGATGATCTTTGGAATTAAGTTTTTAAACTTCCTGTTCAAAAATTCGCTTCTGAATTCTCCTCCTGAGTGGAAGCCGGCAGCGATGCTTGTATTTCAGCAAGAAAACCCTAAGTTAGATTACGTTCTTCTTTTTGGTTCTGTACCAGAGCGACACGCCTGATTGCAACAGACATCATTTGTCTCTGCTCGTAATGAGTGCAAGCGTGTTCTCAAAGAAGTTACTGTTTGCTGATAGAATGAAACAACGTATAGCCTCTCGCAGGTTCGGTTCTCTAGAACTAAACCAGCGAGAGGTTATACCTCGACTACCGCGAGATGCTATGTGCCCCGATTACCTCTTCTGCAAGAGCGAGCTGAACAACAGAAAATCCTCAATCCCTCCTCTATTCAATGAATTCGAAGTCCTGAAGTCCAGCAGATAAGGTGGAATACTTTGCTCGGAAATTCTCTTCCAACTCAACACTCAACTCATTTGAAGTACCCACACCCGATTTACCCCCGAGAACAGTAGATCTAATGAGTGATATGCACATAACCTTGCCACTGGTTTCAAACATTTTTTCCAAATTAGACTATCATGAGCTAAGCAGTGGTGACTTTATCCCAGTCGTCGTTTTAAATAAATGTGCTAGCTGGCTCCAGTCCGCTTCAAACTCTACAACTATTGCCTCTGCTTCCTGCTTTCAGCTTGTTGGAAGACTTAAACTGCAGTTTCTGTTTTTAAGAACTCTGGAGAACTTTCTGATCCCTCTAACTATCACGCTATTTGCGTTAAGCTGCTTTTTGGTAAAGTATTCGAGGCTTTAATCAATGCTGAAGTAGTTTAGCATCTTAACCTCTCAAGATCTTTCTACTCTTTGACAAACAATATGACTTTCCTTTTCGCCATCTACCGGCCATCACTGAATATGTATACCAAGCCCTTGATAATAACAGCGAAGCTCGAGCTGTTGTTCCAGATATCCAGATATTCCAGATGTTCCAGAAGTCGTTTGACAGGGTTTGGCATGCTGGTCTTCTATGCAAGATTCAGGCTTACAGTATTTATGACGATTGTTTGATTTAACCTAATCTCTCAAATCGTAAAATGAAGGTCGTTTTGAATGGGCTTGATTCCAGATTCTTTTGCACGAACACGGTTGACCCAAAGGTTCTATCCTAGGTTCCACACTGTTTCTGATCTGTATCAACGATCTTCCTGATGTCATCAGTCCTGAAGTAGATATTTATGCAGATGACACTACCATTTAAAATTGTCTCAATAGAAATCCTGTCAGAGCTGCTGATTTTGAAAAGGACCTCCAGTGAGTGGTTTATTGGGCAGGAAATGGTTTGTAAATATTATTGCATCAAACACAAAACTACTTCTATTTAACCACCATAGAGGAACTTTGCTGACCGTTATGGGCATCGCTGATGCTAGACCCTTAGAGAACAATACACCGTGACGCCTTGGTTTCACTTTTTCAAGTGACTTGAAGTGGAACGACTACATCGAATCAATAGCTGCATCCACGGCAAAGAAAGTTGGGTCACTGTGTCGTGCCAGCATGTTTCATCGTCACATTTACAAATCTACCATTCATCCGTACATTAAATACTGTTACTATATCTGATCTCAACGCACATCCGTCACTAAACGCTTACAACGGCTGGTAAGTACTGACCAGGCTCCCGTTGCTTAACGTCGGTGATCGAACGAGAACCGGTGTATTCAACGTGATATGCCGTAAACTCAGTGACGGATGTGCGTTGTGGTGCAGTGGATGTCGGCTTGGAAAGAGAAATCGATGAGCCGAGTTCGAATTCCAGTTGAGTATCCTACATTCACTTAAGCACTGGTACCCTTGGGAAAAGTATTAATCCGTCACTTCCCTCCAGTTATGGGTTAAATAACAGGATGGAGCCTGGGGGCAACCCATCCAGTGTTGGTGTCACAATAAAAACACTCTTGGTAGCCCTGGCGAAGCATCAAGTATTCAGCTATTTGACAAGATTATGAATTTTGCTATAAACTGCGCCAGGTTTCCAAATGCACAGGGAATACTGGAGAGGTGTAGTGAGTTCTATCTCGGCTGATATCTGATCTGGTGCTCCTGCTATTCTTTTCATGGTTCTTGATAAAATCCAAAGAAGCATTTGCAATGTTATCAGTCTTGACTTGGTATTTCGACTACAGTCTTATTCTCACCGATGTGACGGATCTTCCCTCGTCTTTTCTTCAAATATTTTCAAGGTAATTGTTCCAACGACCTTTTTTATATTGTACCCCGACTACATGAATTTAAGCATGCAACTAGATTTTCATTTAGGTCCCACTTATTTACTGCTGAAATAATTAAATGTAACTTCCACTTCTACCCAAACAGTTTCTTTTCTCGCCATTTCCGCCTGTGGAACTCCCTTTCGTTTACTTGCTTCCCTGATAACTTCAATCTCCAGAAATTTAAATTAATCGCCGTCGTGTCTTTTTGAATCCCGTTTATCTTTTAATCTTTCCTGAATTGCTCTTATATTATGTTTTTTTTTTTTCTCCCACTTTCACTCTCTGTAACCCCCGGTGTACTAGTAACATTCCTTTCTTGCTTGGGATGAAATGATTAAAAATTAGAAAATACTACCAAAACCCTCCTCTCACATTGTAAACTAATATTATAAAATAGGAAGTATTACTTTCGGAGCGACCCTCTAATGGATGACTTTCATATACTGACTGCTAACCACGAATTATACAATCTTTGTACCTCTGCCTAGAATTGACGAAGATGATGCCAACCATAAATATATTGATTGTTATTAATAATTTAAATACCCAAATGCAATTGCTGTTGCTAAAAGAAAGTGAAAAAACTAACACTGACTCTGCAAATTAACTCGTAACAAAACCAACAGTAACAAACAATTATGCAAATATCAACAATAATCTTGTGTAAAATAAAAATAACACTTCAGTAATAACATCTAATTACAAGTGAATTCGTTATCCGCGGTAGAGATGCTTCAGATTGTGATACTCGCGGGTAATAACGAACTAACTTTTTTTCTGAAATGATAAGTAGTATAATAAATTTTTTTATTTATTTTTATTGATTCGTTTTCTGTATCTTTGCAAGTTATTTAAAGCCAGTAACTATTTTGAGATTGTAAGAATTTTTGAGATAATAATGATTTAGTTACACAAGTCTTACTAATTAACTCATAGCTGCGGGGAGAAGAGGTGGATTTGCACCTTTTTCAATGGTATTTGCGCATAAGTGAATACAAGGATCTGAACAGCAATTGGAACACCGCATCGCAGGGGCAAGGAAAAATAAGCATCAATGCATATCACATATCGACCTAAATAACGGACGCGTGAATATGACCAGAGGGTATTTGACTGAAACGATATATTTATAATAATAATAATAATAATAATAATAATAAGAAGAAGAAGAAGAAGAAGAAGAAGAAGAAGAAGAAGAATCACAATGAAATCAAGAATTCGAATAAATCAAATAAATCAACGTATGGAATTGTAATCTTATAAAATCAAAGTTTACTTAGCTCATCAGGCTCATTTGATAACCTAAGCCCAGATTTGATAAATCAGATCATGATGTGTTTGAGGACCTCGTTGTACCAGATTGAATTGTAACACGTGCCGGCAAATGAAGAAACACGAGATTTGAACCTTTCATTAGATATTTTCAACTCCTGACTTCGTCACTTACTCTCGACCAATGTATGTATGTGTGTCTGCGTTTTTTGTTTGTTTGTGTGTGTGTGTGTGTGTGTGTGTGTGTGTGTGTGTGCGTGTGTGTGTGACGCCCCTGGTCCAAAAGGCAAAATTTATATTCTCACCGTGATGTCTGAGAGACTGCTCTACTTATCTCTAGAGTGGTTGCTTATATATATATATATATATATATATATATATATATATATTTCCACATGAAGAGGACTCTTTTGAGTGCTCTGGCATTTATTTTATTATAAACAGTGCTCAATATAATGAGTATTATAGAGCTTTTTCTAAAAAAAAACACCCACAATAAAGTGGAAAATTCTAAAAAGAGCTAAAACATGTAAGTCCTTAAATGAACCATGTTCATTATGCTTATACGAAAAACTATTTATTATTAAATCCCTTAGGAACAAAAATTCATTGAATAAACGCAACGAAAGTAATGTCATATGTAGACATTGTAAATTGTTCACATTAGAAAATGGATAAAATCTAAATGAAATAACATGCATATAACCAACAAGTACATAGGGAAAATAATCATTGACGAACGAGATAAAAATAAATTGGAATATTGAATATATTTTTTTAAATAAATATTCCCTTTTTATATAAAAAAAAAACAACAACTTTACAGCAAATAAATAGATAGACCAAAAAGAATTATAGTTTAGGTTTTTAAAAAAATATTTTCTTTTCCAAAAAAAACTTTACAGCAAATAAACAGATGGACTAAAAATGATTGCTAAGTAAAGGAATATAGGATTGGTACTCAATGGATGTGCGTTGTGGCGTAGTGGATATCGGTTCTTAACGAGAAATCGGGTAGCCGAGTTCGAATTCCAGCTGAATTCATTGTATTCACTTACGCGCAAATACCCTTGGGAAAGGTATTAATCCGTCTCTTCCTTCCAGTTATGGGTTAAATAACAGGACAGATTGGGTTCTATAGCCTTGGTCGGCAACCAGTCTACCGCAGAAAACAATGGCAACCTACTGCGGGATAATCTTCTGCCCAGTCAGTCATGTCTTTCGAGACATGATCGCCCAAGCGTGTATCACTTAATGCGTGTATCACGTATGGCACTTAACTGACTGACTCAATAGAAATATCACATTAAAGGCAATAAAACTGAAGGGAATGAAGGGAAAATGACAAGATCAGATTAATGGCAGGTTGAACATTAAGGAGGGAAAACAAACAAGGGTAGAATAGGATGAAGGGAAAAAGAAAGAGAAAAAAGGGGAAAAATAGGTAGTATGCATTCTTCGGGGTCAAATCCCAAAGTGAATCTCCATTCTGATTAGCCACAAGAAACACCCACATACATTCACAGCAAACCAAAATATTTTGTCATTTAAATGTAAATCATCTGCACAACTACATCAACATTGCCTCATTATGAGAACCTATCTCGAAACATAGAAATTTCCATGTCGCAATGTACAATTAATACATGACTATATATATATATATATATATATATATATATATATATATATATATATATATTACAAATCTTATGAAGAACAAGTGCATTACTTAAATTCTGCGTTGATGTTTAAATTAAAGTTGATTCCTATATTTTTTCTTCTGTGGGCCATATCCTTTCAGGACGTTGGCAATCATGACTTCACAATTTATTGTTATTTGCAGCTCTTAATAGATTTTATCTTGTTGTTATTTCTCCTAAAACCTGTTCTTCCAACCATTTACACAAGCGTGTTTGGTAAGTTAGGCATTGTTTTCACTTAACACTCTTGTCTTCAATCTGCCCTGTGTGTATCAATTTTCCAAGCCATTTTTCCTCATTATGTGCTCAATAAATTTCAATTGTAACGTTCTGATGTTAGTTACATGTGTCCTTTGTCGTTGCTTACATGTTCGGTCCGTGCTATTCTCGGCATCATTTTGTAGAATCATATACCTGTAGCTTCAAGTCTCTTCATCTGTGAGGAGATTGTCCAGTATTTACTGCCATGTAGAAGGACCGATATTACGTAAGAGTTCAATACTCTTTTTTTTTGTTTCTAACGAAATTTTCTTGTTTTTTAATAGATTGTTAAGCTTTTGGTAGGAATCTTTTGCTATCCCAATGCACCTTTGGATTTCGGTACCACACTTTCTGTTCTCTGTTTAAACTCTTTTCAGATATTTAAACTGTTGTAGTTCTCTGATTTTGATATCTCCAATATATAATTTGCATGTTGGGCTGTTTCTTTTGCTGACAACCATGCATTTTATCTTCTTTTGTATGCGTTGTGATAGTTTACACTTGATTCCATATATTGATTAAAATTAATTGATTCTTATCAATTTTTTAATGCTATCAGTGGGATGCTTTCTATCTATCTATCTATCTATCTATCTATCTATCTATCTATCTATTCTAACAGTTTCTTTTCTCGCACTTTCTGCCTGTGAAAATCCATTCCGTTTACTTGCTTCCCTAACAGCTACAATCTCTAAAAATTAAATGCAATGTGAAATGCCATCTTCTATCTTCTTGAATCCTGTTCATCTTTTATCTTTTCTTCAATACACCCTGACCCAGTCCTTCCTCTCACTGTAACCCCTGCGCACTTGTGGTGGTTTTGTCTTACTTGGGATGACATGACTAAAAAATAGATTGAAATTGATATAAATCGACTTAGATATGAACAGATATCTCTCTATAGTACCATTTTAGGAATCAAGAAGGTTAAAAAATTCTAAGGCCATGCCCCAAGCGGCTTCTCCCACTCCCAGGCAGTACCTTTCTTTAGGTGGAGGCTGAGCTTATTACCCGACGCTTGAGGCGTCCCCAAAAGGAGAAGTGCCAAGGTGTCGTAGGCAATTTTTGAAAAATGCAATCTATTTGTAGCAGTTACTGTATTTTCCTCCAATATTATTTCTTAGTAGTATAAACATCATGTTTAATCATAATAATTTTATTGAAATACGTGTACTTACTAAAATATAAACATTTGTCTGTCATTTATACTCTCTCTCTCTCTCTATATATATATATATATATATATATATATATATATATGATATATGCAAAACACGGTTCGAACTTTTGCGTTTCACTTGTAGGTAAAACATATATATATATATATATATATATATATATATATATATATATATATATATGGTTATTGTATTAAGTCTGTTAGATCTAATTATCAGAAATTTTTTGTTGAGGTTGGATATTTTTTTTTATTCCTTGTATTTGTCATGAAGGACAAATTTCCTAATTTGAAATATTTTATGATCCTTTTGTTTGGCATTGAATATGAAATAGTGTATTAAAGGCTCTTGAAAGTATTTTCAATATATTTCTCCTTTCCGTGTAAATATTGATGGCTGCAAATTCATAGTGCTCTGAAGTAGAATCCAATCATCATTCGGTTGATGTCCACTCGGTGTAACATGTTCTCTAAGGAAGATAAAGTATTGTTTTCTTCCATTTCGAATGTAAATTCTATTGTTTGTTCGGCTTTGTTTAGTTTATCTACAAGATCCGGTTTAGTCAATACCTCGGGGATATATTAACAGGACATCAACATTATATCGGAAGTAAGTTGATCGCTTGGGTAAAATATTTTAGAAAAAAACAGATTCAAATAAATTTAAGAAGATACATGCAATCACTCTACTGAGATGTGATCCTAATAATAATCCAAATTTTTGTTTGTAAAAATTGTTATTAAATGTGAAATACTATTGATTTGTGATGAGACGGCAGATTTTTATCATTTTAACTATTGGTAGGAAGAGGTTTATCTTTGATTATGTTAGATGCTTTTTAAGAAATTTAAGCATTTTTTAACCGAGACATTAGTGTAAAGTTAATTTATATCTAGACTGGCCATAACATTTATGCCCCTTGTGTCTTATATGAAAAACTATATATCATTCAATTTCTTAAGAATAAACGTAATGAAATAAATGTCATGGGTAAACATTGCAAAATGTTCACCTTAGAATAGGGTTAAAAATCTTCCTCTAAAGAATATCGATTAACTTACATATATCCGGTAATTTGTTTTGTACTATGTTAAGATTATATAAAAAATTAAGGAAAAACATGCACTCTGAACCAAAATAAAAATCGTTTTATGATACCAAAGATATCTTTAAGTCAGATAAAAAATACTCTCTTTTTTTCTCTTTTTAGTTTTTAAAAAATGCTTGGATGCAGAGAGAGCTAAGACAGTAATCTTGTAACAATAATAGATCCATCACACCACAAAGGAGCACTCTAGACTGTAGCTAAATGAGCTGACACTTTCCCTGTATTCCCCAAACATATAACATATATTTTCAAATTTAAAAGTTGATCTTCATTCTGTTAAGTTGAATTAAACACATCCATAAAATCTAACTTTTTGTCTCCCCCATGTTTAACTCTTGAAATAACAAGCGTATTGTTTTTTACATTCAAATATAAATCATTTTCACAACAATAAGTCAACATTGCCTGATAACGAGGTAAAATCTCGAAACAGAAATTTCCGTGTCGCAATGTAAATTAAATTAATTTTTAAAAGAAGAACAAATTTAATTATAATTGTATTGTGCTGTACGATATATGTTGTATTGAGCATCTTTTTAAAAAGCCAGCGAACTCGGAATTCTAAAACTGTTGGTTCTTTTTACCTGCGTATATATATATATATATATATATATATATATATATATGTGTGTGTGTGTGTGTGTGTGTGTGTGTGTGTGTGTGTGTGTGTGTGTGTGTGTGACATTTTAGCATAGTATATTTCACAGGTGATACGGCGTCATCAGAAAAACATCAATAGCTAAAAAGGTAAACATTTATAAACTGATTATATATATATATATATATATATATATATGTATATATGTATGTGTGTGCGCGTGCGCGCTCGATAGATAATTTGT
This sequence comes from Ascarosepion bandense, assembly GCA_037127315.1. NCBI lineage: Eukaryota > Metazoa > Mollusca > Cephalopoda > Sepiida > Sepiidae > Ascarosepion > Ascarosepion bandense. The sequence goes on from JBBBDQ010002137.1 coordinate 119,599, forward strand.
TGTCTAAAATACGCACAAATAAATATAACAGACGTATTTACCAAAATTACACAAAAAAATTTTGAAATAAAATAGTATAAATTTATTCAATAAATTCGCCATTGGCTTCAACCACGGCTTCCGGATGAGTTCAAAATCTCCTCTATCTATTCTTCTTATTTAAGTTAGTGAATGCTGCACTAATCATTGCCTTTAGTTCATTTTCGGTGTTACAAAATGTTTTGCTGGTCTCTCGCACAACTGCGCCCGACACATAATCGTCAAGGCAATTGTAGTCAGCAGAGTTAAGTGGCCAGATGTAAGGTGTGATGTGGTCACAGAATTTGCCTGACAGTCATGACTAGGTTCTACATGCGTGGCATGATGCAGCACTACCTCCTCAAGGCACTTGATGTAGGTCTCCGTGTTGGTTCTAAAACCCTCTGGGAAAATAAATGAAAGCATAACGTCACCTCTCACTAGTGATCACCATTAGACTCTTCTAACTCTTTCCGAATCCTCTTCACTGTACTCAGAGTTGCATCAAAATACTCTTAAGCACAGCCATGTAAAATTCTGAGGTATCATACAACTCTTTCCTTAAGTTAAAAAAGAATTTTCTTTTTTTTTTTTTTTTTGCAAAAAGAGATCTTTATATTTACAGAAAATATAAAACATCAACGTATGGCGTTAGTAAATAATATGGTTGCCTTTGGATTGAATAATCACCTCAATTCGATGGGGGCATTTAATGGAAGTCCCCGATTTTCTTTTTGACGTAAACCAAAAGTTGTAAGGCATTGCGTGGGTTTCGTTAGAGAACCCCTTTTTTTTTTTCTTTTTTTTTTTTTTTTTCAGTTCCCACCACAATGGTTCAATTATATTGAGGTCAGGACTTTGTGCTGACCAGTTTTCAAAAAGTTGAACATCTTCATACATTTTCAACCGTTTTGTTGCATGTAATATGTGGCATAGAGCATATGTGGCATAGAGCACTGTCATGCTGATAAATTTATCCGTTTTTAATCTACCAGAATAATAGACTGGAGAAAACTAATGTAGTTTTCACTGTTTAGATTTTCATCAACCTTTGCCAATTTTCTTCTACCATTGCTTTTCATACAACACCACTCGTTTACGCAACTGTTTAGTATCCCATGTTGTAAAGTGTTTAGATTAATTCATCCTTCTATTTCGATTGGTTTTTGGAGATAACTCATCTAAACTTATCTATAAATGGAACTTTGTCTGTGTGTGTGTGTGTGTGTGTGTGTGTGTGTGTGTGTGTGTGTGTGTGTGTTACCTATAGACTCCGAAACGGCTGAACCGATTTTCTTGAAAATTTACACAGTTGTACTATAAGCGTATGCGAGTGTTCTTAGCTAGGTTTTGTGTCGAGGTACCCCCAATAAATATCGAAAATCGATAATCGAAAAAATCGGGTTATAGAAGGAGTGGTCTGATTTTACTCAAATTTGATACACTCATAGACAAAGACATAAGAAACGATATTCAGAAGTTTCAAGGTTGCAGTTCTTACAATAGTGCAGAAAATTGATAATATATATATATATATATATATATATATATATATATATATATATAAGGCAAGATGTTTGTGTGTGTGTCTGTTTATCTGCCTGTACATCTGTATTTTTTTCAGCCCTTTTATTTTAGTTTTTGCTTCTAGTTTGGCTCTATGTAGGTATAGTTATAGCTTTTAGTCTCATCCATGATACCATTTACTCAGAGGAGTTATTTTGCCTTCAAAATTCAGTTTACGACGAAAAAAACTTATTTGATATCGATACCAGGAAATCAAAATTTGACTTACATCCATTCATTTTTCTTTCAGTCTACGGTTTCGCTTTAACTGGAAACAACTATTACTTTTTAGTCTTTCGTGCCAACGTCCAAAGAGTCTGAGCTCTAGGACCACGGCTTAGTTTTAAAGCTTTCATTACACCCGAGCAACACCGGCCTATACTGCTAGTGACTACTAAATGAAGATCTACGCAAAGAATGAGGATGATATATCCCAGTGATTTTAATATAAAGTTCAGTTCGAAATTTCTAGCACGTGAAGAAGGTTGGAACATACAACGAGACGTCGTACAAATGGAAACTAAGATGAGGACAATAGTCCGAATAATGTAAATAGTAAAACATTACCTCATCTCAGACATGTAGACAAATAACAAAGAGGGTTTGAGAAAGAAATGAAAATATGAAAAAAATGAGAATAATGTAGATTTTATTAGAAAAAGATTTCTCTAAATGCAATGCAAAATCAGAGGGAATAAAATTGACAAAGAATGACAAAAGTTTGATCCTGATTTTAACCACGATCAAAGGCGGAAGAACCGATGCCTGCCGAACTATGCGAGTTTATATAACATCTTCGATTCGGCTTGGGTACAGAATTGAGAGTAGGCTATCGTTTTTGTTTTTGTTTTTGTTTTTGTTTTTGTTTTTGTTTTTGTTTGTTTTTGTTTTTTGTTTTTTGTTTTTTGTTTTTTGTTTATTTGACGCAAACACGATAAAGGTTGTTAAAGTAACTTATTCTAGATCGTTTGGTCGATGCATAATTATTCAACTGGTAGGAAATTATAACGCTTCACAAATAGATATTGATTTGTTTGGGGTGTTAATGGATAATCCATTGGAAAATGTTACCAGCAAATTAAGTTCATCTAAGAACACATCAAGTTTAGCTCAAGGCCATAAGGAATATACGCCCAAAAATATAGACACACAATTATACACACATGTACATATATAATTATATAAAATAGTATTGTAGAACATCTTTTATATTCATGAGGGAAAATGGCACAATATCGAGTATAGAGCGTGCGTATGAAGATATAAAGAATGTGGTAATGTAGGAATAATCACTGCATCAATGTAGCAATCAACACTACATGACAACTGGCAGCTTCACGACTTAAGCAATCATCAGATACACAGTGTTGATTCCTACATCAACGTAGGATTATATTTAAATATTATATATCCCCCAAATCATGTGTTGTTTTTGTCTGTCCCTCTTACCTTCAATCTGTCCTGTGACTATCAAATTTTCCAAGGATCTTTTCTCGCCTGGTTAAATACGGCAACTCGAGTTTGGTTTGATTCCACGAAGACTTCTGTAAAGATGCTACACTATGACATCTTGATAGCTGTTCGCAGTTTCCTTCACAGTCGTAGGAAAATGATCTTGAGCTTAGGTAGACTACTTCACTACGTCCCATAAATACTCGATTAGGCTCAAGTCTGGTAAAAGCGCTGGCTACATCACTCGCTGAATCTTTCATGAATGCTCCTCAAATCAATACCGGTTTGATGACAAGCTACATTCAGTCAGTCAGTTAAGTGCAATACGTGATACACGCTTTAGCGATCATGTCTCGAAAGAGACATGACTGAAGATTATTCCGCAGTAGGTTGCCATTGCTTTCTGCGTTAGACTGGTTGCCGACCAAGGCTATAGAACCCAATCTGTCCTGTTATTTAACCCATAACTGGAAGGAATAGACGGATGAATACCTTTCCAAAGGGTATTTGCGCGTAAGTGAATGCAAGGAATTCAACTGGAATTCGAACTCGGCTACCTAATTTCTTGTTCCGAACCGATTTCCACTGCACTACAACGCACATCCCAAGCTACATTATCTTGCTGAAATAATCCATAATTGTTTAGAGTGTCCATGAATTAGTATAAATGATCACAAAGCAGTTCAATATAGTGATCCATAGTCAAGGTGTTTAGGTAGACGGGAAGACTCAACCCAACCTGAACAAACTTTATACCTTCAACTTATACGTTGCATTGTTAACAACTTAGGTCGGTGGCATCATGGAGTCTCCAAGCCCTAACATGAGCCCGAAACAAATAGAAAAATGACTCACTCCACCAGGGTTAAATTAGCTACATCAGGAGACTAGATATCTGGAGTTGTGGTGTTAACAGGGGTACCCTGGTGGATCGTCTATATCATATATTCAATGAGAGCTAAAGAAAGATGAAGTGACCTTTTAGGTATTTCTGCTTTGAATGTTGATATAGTTCGGGCTAGTGTCGCTTGGCTGTTACCAAAGGCAATTCCATCCAGATTCCTCTGGTCACGAATATTAAGAACCAGTCGATATCCTCAGTGGGAAGTAACAATTTCCATTACTTCTTGCCTGTCCTTAAGTGACGCTGTTGATATATAAATGCCAACTGTCCTGACAATTACAGAAAAGAAATGCCTCTTTCTCTGGCTCTCACTATAATGCTCAGTTTAATTTACGATAATTTATGTCGCATTACCTCTTGCAGTCTCGTCGATGTTCAGACTAATTTTCCATAACATCAAAGTACGATGGCGCCATCTACTATTACCTCAACATACTGCTACCTCATGACTTTTATCACATCGGGATTATAATGAGTACGGATAAAAACTCCGTGACATATCTGGCACAGATGCTCAATCCCTCATTAGGCTACAAATTTCTTGATCTATCTATCTATCTATCTATCTATCTATCTATCTATCTATCTATCTATCTATCTGTGCATGCGCACGGGCATGCACACATTCGCAGATATCTATATATCAATGGCGAAGTTAGCTCATCAGTGTCATTCGGGGAGAGAAAAGTTTAACATTGTTTAACACATCACTCAATAAATCCCGGGCCTAACTAATAAAACAACTTTTAGGCAAAATTCGACTTTATTCATCAATATAGTCTCCTTTTAGAGTGATACACTGATTCCAACGTTTCTCCAACATTTTGATGTCTTTTTTGTATAACGAATTTTATTTGGCCTGCAAAAAAGCCTCAGTTGCCGATATCACATCTTCATTGGACCCAAATCTCTTTCCCTGGAACATTCATTTGAGATTTGTAAACAGTCGATGGGGGCCAGATCTAGAGAATAGAGTGGATGCGGAAGCAATTCGAAGTGCAATTCATGTAGTTTTGCCATCGTTGCAATCAACTTGTGACATGGTGCGCTGTTTTGGTGAAAGATCACTTTTTCTTCTTCATTTCTAGCCGTTTTTGGCGATTTCTTCCTTCAAACGCACCAATAATGCTATATAATATTTGCTATTTATAGCTCTTTTTTTTTTTCTCAACGTAATCGATGAACAAAATACCAATACATGTCCCAAAATACGAAACCCAAAACCTTGCCTGCTGATGTTTGCGTCTTTGGCCGCTTTGGACGGCTTTCACCTACTGTTGCCCACTCAGCTGACTGCCTATTTAACTCTGAAATGAAGTGGTGGATCCCTGTTTCATCCTTTGTCACATATTTACGCAAAAACCTCTCGTTGTTGCGTTGAAACAATCGCAAACAACGCTCTGAATCGTCGACGTGTTGTTGATTTTGATCGACTGTGAGCAAACGCGGTACCCACTTTGAACACAGCTTTCTCATGGTCAAATGTTCATGCAAAATGGTGAATACACTGCCTTCTGATATGTTCAACTCCTCTGCTATCTAACGCAACTTCAATTTAAGTTCTGCCAAAACGAGTTTGTGAATTTCTTGTGTGTGTGTGTGTGTGTGTGTGTGTGTGTGTGTGTGTGTGTGTGTGTGTGTGTGTGTGTGTGTGTGTTTTGTGGGACAATTGCTGATTTTCGGCGAACTGAGTGTTCAATATAATTTGTACCTGTACAACCGCGTTTAAAGTCAACATACCACCTCTTGACCGTCCATCTCCACTGGGTAATGTGTTCTTAAGTACAACAACTAAATTTCTGGAACTTATAAACCTAATGTTCAGTACCCATTTTTTTAAATAATATAGACATTGGTTAGTTCCAGTGACTTGATCCAAAGAGTTGTGAGTTCAAGACCAGGCTACAGCAATAGACAAGTAACTCGGGTTAGAGGGAAGTAATTCACGACTTCACACAAAGAAATGAGAATGATATACCCCAGTGATCGTAATAAAGAGTTGGGTTCGAAATTCCTGACATTTGAAGAAGACTGGAGCCTACAACGGCCAAAACGTCGTACAAATGGCAACCAAGATGAGGGCAATAATCCGAATAATGTAAAAAGAAAAATTGAAACGCTGTTTTCAACATCTTTGTTTCAGAATGTTTTATCCGTTATAAAATGTTCTACTAAGTGAAACAAATTAAATGTTTTACTGAATAAAACAAATAAAAATCTGTAGCTGCTCAATCTGGTTTGTATGAAGGATGTGGAAAAAAACTACCATGCTAAAGATCTTTTTTTTTTATTTCGTTTATTTTACATTGTCTTACTGGTGAATAAATATTTTTTCCTGTTTACCAAGCAGGACATTTTCGCCGTAGTCTTTCGTTTACCAGATCTGAAATGTATAATAACGACATACTTTTGGATAGAAGTCATGATGAACTAATTCTAAACGCAGTTTCCGGCCTTACAACCATGGTTCTGACCTTTTTGTTTGACTCATAATTCATAGCGGGGCAATCAAGCAGGTACAGAAATTTAAATACCTGGAATGTGTTCTAACAGAGGATGGAAAGTGCGACACTGAGATCCGAAAGATTATTGGGATTGCCAAGGATGCATTCCAAAAGCTAAGCAGAGTATTAAGAGACAAGAAAATTTTGTTGGAAACAAAGAAAAGAGTAGTGGATTGTTATGAGATGTATTTCCTTCAGTATGGCAGCGAATGCTGAACAATCTCATCAAGGATAAGGGACAGACTTGAAGCGGCCGAAATATGGTTCTACAGAAGGATGCTGAAAATACCATAGACCGAACATGTGAGCAACGACGAAGTTTTGGAGAGAATGCAAACGAAAAGAAAACATACTTACCATCAGGGAATGTTACCTAAAGTTTCTGGGAAATGTAATGAGAAAGGATGGCTTGAAGAATCGGATACTCACAGGACAGATAGAAGAAAAGAGAAACAGGGGAAAGCAATTCATTACATACTTGATGGGCTTGAGCAAATAGATGGCAGAGCAGGGTTTAGGAGGTGTAACAAAAGAAAGAGTGTTAATAGCTACAAAGGATAAGGGGATGTAAAACTCCATGATCGTCTCCGTCCTTAAGGGACACGGCACATAGAAAAAGAAGAAGAAGAGTAGCAGTAATTCCAAAGAATATGCATATAGGTAATCAACTTTTAATTCATTAAAATTAAATGTAATTGATTTGGTTTATATTTCGATGCTTATTCTCATCTTTCAGAACATTATTGAAATACCCTCACTAAAAATCAAGTCTACAATGCTGACTTCTGTATTGTTTTCAAGTATATAAATTTACTTTCAAGTAGGAAATATCCTTCGTTTTTTATATATAAATGCCCAGGAAATATAGTAAAATCTACGAATACTACTGACTAAAAATAACTATATCTTTACTTAAATTAGACACGATAGTTTTCTCGACTATCGCTACTTCTTATTTTCGGTTCAGGCGACATATGGCTACAGAGTTAATCAAATCGGTGCGCTTATTGTCCAGCGTCTTTGCTTGCTTGAATGTGAATCGGTTTGAAATGGCGACAAGCCGGAACGTGTTGATTGGAAGGATCGGAGCGAAAAACAGTAGCCACTGAACTGTTTGTATTCAAATCAGGAGAGGAAATTAAAGAAGAGACGGTGTATTAATAGTCTGGGACCCGTTCCAAATGGGAACATTGGGCGAGTTGATAAATTGATGAGGCGATCGGCTACGTAGATATAAAAAAAAAATAGGGTTTGTTGTTGGAATCAAAAAACAAAAACAAAAAAAAATGGGAGAGAAATAGAAATAAAGAAAATGAAATAAAAAAGAAAAATATAGATAAAATAAAGAAAACGTTCATTGGAAAAACAGTAACGGTTTGAAGAAAAATCAAATAAAGGAAAAAAAGAAAAGGAAAATGAAGAGATAAAAGAAAAGAAAAAGAAGAAAAGTAAGCAACGAAACAAGAGGCAAATATACAAAGTGGAAAGTCCAAGAAGTAAGATATAGAGAAATAAAATGTTGAAAAAAATTGATAAAGCGATAATGAAAATAAATAAAAGTATATAAAAAAGGAGAAAAGAATAGCGAAAAGGGTTAATAGGAAAGGTTAACAAGATGGACAGAAAAACGAAAGAAAAAAGAAAATGAAAAAGAATCACATCAGAAAAGATAATAAAGAAAGAAAGAAAAATGTATGACAAAAAATGAAGAAGTACAAGAAAGACATCAAGAAAGAAGGAAAAAAGCCGAAGAATAAAATAAAACAGAAGGCAAATGAAGAATAATGAAAGAAAACTATGATTTGAAGATTATAAAGAAACCGTAAAGAAAGAAATGAATGAAGTTATAAAAAAAACAAAAATGGTTATAAAAAAAATACGAAGAGCAGTGATTTTCTAAGCGCAGCCTAGATGTGGCTCATAGACGAAAGTATGGGACACCCAATAAGTATCGAACTCATTACTCTGATTCTAGCAACACAGGATTTCTAACCATTACACCACGTCGAAGTACCGCGATAATAACGAAGAGGGAAACATGATTCATAAAAAAGTCGGAAAAGTGGAAGAAACCTGAAGAGAATACATAGCCACTATATATATATATATATATATATATATATATATATATATATATATAGTAGCTACTATTTACACACACACACACACACACACACACACACATATATATATATATATATATATATATATATATACTAGCAGTATAGCCCGGCGTTGCTCGGGTGTGATGGAAGCTTTAAAACTAATCCATGGTCCTGGAACTCAGACTCTTTGGACGTTGGCATGAAAGTCTAAAAGGTAATAGTTGTTTTCAGTTAAAGCGAAACCGTAGACTGAAAGAAAAAATGAATAGATGTAAGTCAAATTTTGATTTCCTGGTATCGATATCAAATTTTCTGCACTATTGTAAGAACTGCTTGAAATTTCTGAATATCGTTTCCTATGGCTTTGTCTATGAGTGTATCAAATTTGATTAAAATTGGACCAGTCCTTCTATAACCCGATTTTTCGATTATCGATTTTCGATATTTATCTGGGGTACCTCGGCACAAAACCTAGTTAAAAACACTCGCAGACGCTAATAGTACAACTGTGTACATTTTCAAGAAAATCGGTTCAGCCGATTGGGAGTTTATAGGTAACGGATACATGCACACACACAGACACACACACACAGACAAAGTTCTATTTATAAATAAGTTTAGATAGATTTATATATATATATATATATATATATATATATATAAATTATATATACAATTACACAACATTAACCAAACACTTGTCAATAATGGATTTCCTAACTCCGTTATTGATCAACAAATTAAAATGTATCTCAACAAACTTAACAATAGCTCTCACAATATTGATAATATTAATAATAATGGTGTATATCAAAATAAGCATAACACTACTAGCTTATAGTATTGCAACCAAATACATGATAATTACAAACAAGACCAAAAACTCTCAAAAACGTAATACGTAGAAAGGTTAAACCAGTGGATAGTAATAATCAAATTAAATTCATGATGTATTATAACAAATTCAAAACAATTGACCTCATAGTCATGGTTCGTTTTGTCATTTCACGCTATCTCGCGGTGTGACGTCATAGAATCGCATTGCAAATTTGCGAACTGCGTTTGTTATTTCTGGTAACAATTGCCGTTGCTTAGCGGAGTTTTATATCAACACAAAATAAAATCGTCGCTGATGGTGGATGTTTTTGTGTTACTGTCCTTATAACCTCTCTGATAATGGCTCATCTGAGCTGAAAGCTTACAACCAACTTAATAAAAAATTATCCAGATGTTGGAGAATTTTTGTCTTTATTTTCAACTGAAATTAAAGCCAAAACACGATGTTTAGAACGGTTCATGATTAAACATAATAGACATTCATTGTCTCTTATATTTAACAGTATATGTTTAGAAAACACACACACACACACACACACACACACACATATATATATATATATATATATATATGAAGATTAAGGAAAAATAATGTTGAAACAAATCATTTCAAATTGTCGGTTGTTTATAACCAAGTTTCGTTAATCTCCGTGAATTTCCGTAATATGTTTACATTTGTTGACCTTACAATACATTTCAGAGAAGATATGGTTATTGCGATAAATCGAAAACTGTGTTATATCGGCTTGATTAAAACCTTGTTTAGACTAATGGTCATTCGTGGTCGAGAGATGCGATAGGTAAATTCTCGCCATTTTTAATTTTTTTTTTTAGAGCATGTACGTTGTTTGGTTGTGATTTTGTCGACTGCACAGTATAGCAGGATCAGTTGGGCACCTTCTGTGAGAAAAAGACTACCATGGCGCAATCCACTCTGCTAGAAATTTAAAAACGGAATGCTATACTGCTTGACATTCTTCTTGGAAGCTCTAATACGAACATTTCACAGTGCCTTGGTATCAATCTGAAGACCGTGCAGAGGATTCAGAAAAAGTTGGATAAATTATCCAGTGAACATCATACTGTTTGCAGTGATCACTAGTGATGGTGACGTTATTCCTCTATTCACCTTTCGACAGGGACAGACTCAATGGAGAGGCCTACATCAAGTACTTTGAGGAGGCAGTGCTGCTCTGGGTCTAGAGGGTCTAGAGGGTGGCTGCTGGAAGACCTTATGGCTCGTAACAGAACTCAGCACCATGCCACACAAGCAAGAGAGCCTAGTTATGGTTGTCAGAATATTTTTGCCACCACATCACCCCTTACCTCCGACCAACAAACCCCCCAGACTGTAAATTAGTATGTGTGGGCTGTAGAGAGGCCAACAAAATTCTTTGTAACGCTAAAGATGGACCAAATGCAAGTATTATAGCAGCATTCACCGATTTAAACAAGGAGACCTCCTTTTTTTCTGGATCATGACCGTGCAGGAGATTCCGAACTACTTTTGTGGTCATGGTAGAAGCCAATGATGATATTTTTTGTGGGGGGGGGAGTGATATACTCTTTAGTATTGCAAGATATTTTTGTTCAATTTTGGTAAACCTGTTAAAACGGGATGTCAGTGTTATTTTTCTTTTTGCAACATTTAGACGACAATTTATCCATCGACCTATATATATATATATATATAAGAAAAATTAAAGTAGACACGTTATTTCATGGTAAATCGGAAGTTTAGGCCTATTTCAGGCGAACCATCATCAGCTTCCGTCTTTATTGTTTAATAGATTTTACACGAATCTTAGAGAGTTATCCTACCACTGTATGTACAGGATACTCCTTTGGATTCTTCTATACCCACACTGCATATATATACGCTATTCATATTTATGGAAAGTGACAGAAAACTCGTACGTAAAAAAGACGTAGTCAGTATAAGAAATAAGATAAAAACTGCATAAAACAAATAACAAATCCAAAAAAGAAAACAAAAAGAAAAAATAAAAAGCAAAAAATACAAAAATAAATAAACACATATTCATTATCTGTGTATCAATTTATCTATATAGGAATATATGATATATAATTTATCATACAAACATGATACATATGATTTATACATCTTTATATAGAACAGTGATAGGAAAATTAATTTTTAGTCTTCATTATTTAAACAAAGAGGAGAAATACATTAAAATAATTTTAAGTACTGCCAATATCTTGATTATTTTTTATTCAATGTTCATCCACGGTAAATTTAGATCCAGGTTCTTACAATGTTTCTTGGCAGATTTTGTATCATCACAATGTGGAACATTTAATAATAAAAGTGATAAAAATAAAAACATTAAGAAACTTAACTAAATTAACTTTACTGCATATCAAAACAGTCAGTTAAGTGCCATACATGATGCACGTTTGGGCGATCTTATCTCCAAAGAGACATGACTGACTGGACAGAAGATTATCCTGCAATAGGTTGTCATTACTTTCTGCGGTAGACTGGTTGCCACCAAAGGCTATAGAACCTAATTTGTCCTGCTTTTTATCCCATAGCTGGAGGGGAAAGAGACAGATTCATACCTTTCCCAAGGGTATTTTCGCGTAAGTCAGTGCAACGAATTGAAGTAGAATTCGAACTCGATATCCACTGCACCACAACCCACATCCGCGTATATCCAGACACATTTCTAAAAAGAGAAATTAACTTAAAAAATTTTAAATGTAAAAGATTTCAGCCTGCCAACATTTTCAACGTTTGCTTCCGATACATAATTATAAACAACGTTTATATTTTCCTTCTTCTCTTCCTGCACATGTAGAATTACATCAGAAAGGACAAAAAACGTCACACAATTTTGTTCTACTTTGCCATTGATTAACATATATATGATGGATGGGTTCTTGTGATGAAAGCGAAAATTGTTAATGAGTGATATAGTCGTGAAATGTTTAGCTAGGTATAGGATAGTAACGAAAGACCACCCTCTCCCCACCGCACTTTTTTCGGCTATGTTCTACATTTTGTATAATTTTATACAAGTATATCTAAACTTATTTATAAATGGAACTTTGTCTGTGTGTGTATGTGTGTGCGTGTCCGTTACCTATAGACTCCGAAACGGCTGAACCGATTTTCTTGAAAAGTTACACAGTTGTACTATAAGCGTCTGCGGGTGTTCTTAGGTAGGCTTTGTTTCGAGGTACCCCCGATAAATATCGAAAATCGATAATCGAAAAAATATCGGGTTATAGAAGGAGTGGTCTGATTTTAATCAAAATTGATGTTTGTGTGTGTGTGTGTTTATCTGCCTGTATGTCTTCATTTTTTCAGCCCTTTTATTTTAGTTTTTGCTTCAGGTTTGGCTCTAAGTAGGTATAATTGTAGTTCTTAGTTTCAGCCATGATACCATTTACTCAGAGGACTTATTTAGCCTTCAAAATTCAGTTTACGATGAAAATACTTATTTGATATTGATACCAGGAAATCAAAATTTGATTTACATCCATTAATTTTTCTTTCAGTCTACGGTTTCGCTTTAACTGGAAACAACTATTGCTTTTTAGTCTTTCGTGCCAACGTCCAAAGAGTTTGATCTCCAGGATCATGGATTAGTTTTAAAGCTTTCATTACACCCGACCAACGCTGGACTATACTGCTAGTATATATATATATATATATATATATATATATATATATATAGTACCTTTAAAAGCATTGGAACGACATCTGGGTTTGAGATAAAAAAAAATGGATATGAGACAAGAGTTTAGAATTTCAGCTTTTATTTGTTGGTATTTTCAATTTGATTTGTTTAATAGATTAGGATATACCTTTTGTATCAAATCAACCCATTTTTAGGTAAACAAACGTAAAAGAACAGATAGTCTTCAAGTAAATGACACTTAATATTTGGTTGCATAACTCTTGCTTGCATCAAGCCTGCGACGCATATACATCCCCAAACAGTTGCATTCTTCATTTTTCAGACTTTTAACGCAGACTCTGTCAGTTCTTGCATGTTTCGAGGGTTGGGTTCTTCTTTCAGTATCCGCTTCAGAAAATTAAATGCATCGTCTATTTGTTTAAGGTCTGGTGAATGACCTGACCAGTCTGAAACGGTTCACTTTTTTCCCTAATGAAGTTCTTTGTGGTGTTGACACTATATTTTGGATCAATATTTTGCTGATTATTTTGGATGCATTTAACTGTAAATTGGCAAACAAAATGTTTCTGTAAACTTCTAAATTCGTTCTGCTACCATCGTGAGTTACATCAATAAATATGAATGAGCCTGTTTCAGAATCAGCCATGAAAGCTCCGGCCAAGACACTGTCTGTACCATGCTTCACAGATGCGCATGTGTGCTTTGGATCATAAGCAGACCCTTTTCTTTCTCCACACTTTGGCCTTTCCATCACCTTCGGAGAGATTAATCTTTTTTTCCTCAGTCCATAAAACTTTCTTCAAGAACTTTTGTCTCTCATCTCCGTACTTCTTTACAAATTTCAATCTGGCCTTCTGATTCTTACTGTTGGTGAGTAGTTTACATTTTGTGGTATCGTGCCTATATTTCTGATCTCGAAATCTTCTTAGAAAGGTAGATAGCGAAACTTCACCCCTGTACTGCGAAGGTTGGTGATGTCACTGACTGCTGTTTGGGTTTTTTCTTCACATAACATATACTGTTCCTCTCATCAACTGTATACCAGTAGTTTCTTTCTTTTTCAGAACATTTCACATTGTTGTGTTGGCTATGTCCAATGTTTGTCTCATGGTACTAATCGATTTGCCTTCTTTTCTCAGTTTAAAAACGGTTCGCATTCCTCCTATAGAAAGCTCTCTCGTCTTCATTATAATTTATCCTTTTTAGAGGAAAATCAAGCCTTTACAGGTGAATCTAAAGGCTAAAACCAAGAGTCGTCATTCAGAGCTATATAATGTATAACAATCTTAAAAACAAAATCTGAACAACAAGAAACACTTGTCAGTCATGTGTTCCAATAATTTTGCTCACTAGAAAAATGTTGTTTTTTTTTGTTTTTGTTTTTGTTTTTTAATAATTTCATCCCAAGCAAAGCGGGACCGCCACTATTTTGCAATGGGTTACAGTGAGAGAGAAGACAGGATACAGGTGTGTGTGTGTGTGTGTGTGTGTGTGTGTGTGTGTGTGTGTGTGTGTGTGTGTGTGTTAGTGTATATTTAGGTAGCAGCCTTTCTTTTAAGTATATTTCATTGAAAACGATCCACGAAGAATTGATTAATCTTTTACTTAAGTTTTTCAGTATTTTAACAAGTTTTCTCTTTGTTATATATATATATATATATATATATATATATATATATATATATATATATATACTTACAATTTTTGAGAATCCGTATCACACTACCCGGGTTTCGACCGTTATGTCTCTTCAGGCATAGATACGGAAAATCAATGGATGTTGCCCCTAAATATAAACACCGGAAGGAAGAGTAGTAAAAAAAAGAGGACAAGGAGGAAAAAAATTACAGAGTAGAGAACAGGAATGGCCCACTACCAAAAAGGCTAAAGGAAAGTAAAAGTTCATCCGGGCTCGTATGTACCCAGGACTTTGTTCTTTAAATGCCTATATTTTGACATTCCGTTTCTTTTCGCGTTTAGTAATTCTCTTTTATTTTTAAAATAAATAATGGCCAATATTTCTTCCGAGCACAGCCTGCAGCAGATATCTCCACAATTTTTTTTCCTGCTCTCACTTTTTAAAATGTTCCATTTTACTTCCGTATTTTCTTTTAAAGTGCCATACACAGTCCGCCAGCCTAGTATCATTTTTATGATTTTCTAGCCTTAACGAAGAGGTATGATTATAATAGCTCCTTTTGAATGGTTCGTCAGTGCAACTGATATATACCTGCTTGAAATTATTGATTTCATCACTGATTTCCGTCACGTATACCACTTCTTCAATGCAGTAATTTCCATCAAGTGGACAGTCTGTCTTGTTTCTGCAATTGTATGTTCATATATATATATATATATATGTGTGTGTGTGTGTGTGTGTGTGTGTGTGTGTGTGTGTGTGTGTGTGGTACGATGGGTGAATTGTCGATAATAAAATTGTGCGATGGTAAATTCCATATTATTAATTTTGCGCATACGGACTGACTGTTTTTGATTTTGTTAACTGCGAAGTATATTAGAGTCAACTGTGCACTTGCTGTGAGTAAACGACCACCATGACGCTATTAGCTCCGGCATAAATTTTAAAAAGGCATCCTGTACTGCTTGGCATTCGCGCCGGAAGCTTCAATATGAACATTTCCGAGTGTTTGTGTGTCAATGTGAAGACAGAGCAGAGGATCTGGAAAGAGTTAGATGATATATCTAGTCAACATCATGAAGTTTAGGGCGATGACAACGTTAAGCCCCATTCATATTCCCACTTGGTTTTAGACTCAACACGGAGGCCTACATCTAGTGCCTTGATGAGTTAGTGCTACCCTGGGTCTAGAGGATGGCTGCTGGAAGATCTTGTATCTGAAAACAGGACTCTGCACCATGCCACACAAGCAGAATAACCCATTTATGGCTGTCAGACAATTTCTGCAACCACATCCCCTCTTAACCTAACATGGCCACCTAACTCTCCAGACTACAAACCCCTTGATTATTATAATATGTGGAGTGGAGTTGAGCGAAAGACCAGCAAATCTCCTTGAAACTTAAAATATTAAGCATTCACCAACTTAAACAAGGAGACAGTCCAGAAGAGATGCAGAAGATTCTGAAGTCGTCTGGAGGCCATGATTGAAGGCAATGGCGATTTTATTGAATAAATTTACTTTCTGGTATTTCAAGATATTTTAATAAATATATATGTTAAAATAAAGTGTCAGTGTTATTTTCATTTTGGCGTTATTCAGACGTCAATTCATTCATCATGACACCATATATATATATATATATATATATATATATATATATATATATATATATATATTCTAAACATATGCTGTTAAATATAAGAGACAATGAATGTTTATTATGTTTAATCATGAGCCGTTCTAAATGTCGTATTTTGGCTTCAATTTCAGTTGAAAATAAAGATAAAAATTCTCCAACACTTGGACAATTATTCATTGATTTGCTTCTAAGCTTTCGGCTCACATGAGCCATCTTCAGAGAGGTTATTTAGACTGAAATACAATAACATCCACCATCACCGACGATATATATATAGTCAAAAGAAAAATATTTAATCACTGTTATAACAATTTTTCTCTGACAGTATTTCTCACAATATCATGCCTACAGCAAAACCACGTTGAAACACCGGTCTCGAACGATCACCTAAGTTAATCAACAGCAAGCCTCGTTAGTACCTAAATGGGTGATTTCTTGGAAATACCAGCTCGTGTAAACTTGGATGTGCGGGTGATGTAATAGATAATGCCTCGGAATTGTTAAATGAAGATCCGAGTTCCAGTTTCAGTCGGTTCTTTACATTCACTTACACTCAAAAGCACCTCATCTACACCAGCTATGGGCTAATTATTAAAATTTGAATCACTATTATCATTATTATCTTGAAAAAATCTTACGATATATTTTTCTGTAACTTACAAAAGGTTGATAAGCTGTAAAAAAAAACAAATCAATCAATAAATCTATTTGAAATTCAATTGTTGTTTGAAAACATCATCCAGATATTAGATGATTAACAGTACATCGTGTACATAGAAACGATACTTTGGATCTTTGCTTAAAATATGTTTTTCTTAACAAACATTTTGAGCTTCTATTTCTGTTATTATCGCAGTTAATATTTCAAGTGTTGTTCGGTCAACTAAACTCATTCTTTTATGTTTTCTCGTTGTTTTGCTAACTTAGTTCTATCGAGAGAACTGTTTGAGGGAGCTCAAAGGTTTTGTGCGCAATATATTCTAGTAGTACAACAACTGTTTGCTTACTTATAATTATATTTGGTCTCTCCCAGGAGAAGTGGATGAAAAAGACTTCATTTATAATAACCAATCCATGTGTTGAAAGCTATAAAGGAGAAAATAGCCTACCTCATTCAAGTTTAACACGAGGAACAGATGAAAGCCCTATTCAAGGATGGCGTATAAAAATGTTTTAAGGTAGTTTATATGTAAAAGAAGTCGCACTACTCTTTTTCAGTTGATGCCCAAATTATAGACAAGAAATACAAATAGAAGATGAGAAAATTAAAAGAAGCAGTATACATTAATTTCAAATTTGTAATGTTTAGCATATGTTCTTCATAATTATATTCAAATCAGTTACATTGAAATTACTCGATGTTACCAGTGTCATGATGGCGTTTTATTGCAATTTCTGTGCTTTTATGTGTATGTGCATGTACTGAAAAGTTTTCAATCTGACCAAGAAAGTATTTCAACTAAAATTCTGTTAGGTCATTTTATCAGATTTTGGCAATCAAATCGGCCCGAGAATTTTTCAACGTCCCTTATTAGTTTTTTTTAGATTTTTTCGGTAAGTTTCTGTTGTGCATTAATTGAATGTTTAAAAATGAAAACAAAAGCAATCAGAGATATTTTTGAAGTAGCAAAATTAACCCGTTTAATTAAGGAAACTTCACGTTTATGGTTTTTTATGGTTCCATATGCTCTGCTTCTGCCAAAACACCTTGAGGAGTATCCTGTACTCTTTAGGTTAATTAATATCCATCTATTTCACCTGAATTTGAATTTATTTAAAATTGATGATTATAAAAGTAAGTGATGTCGATGAGTAATTACAGAACTTAGGTATTTTAAAGTTGTAATTTTTGGCTTCAAAAATGAATCTGAAATGGTGTCAAGCTAAAATGAAGTCAATCAAAAGAATAGAAAATGAAAGCAATAAAAATAACAAAAATATTTCAGGAAATAGCATAATTTATTTGTAAATAATTCTGGAATCTTGTATCAGAAGCAATAGATAAGAACCAATCGAAAAAGTAACAATCGCCATGAGCTGAAACTGATTGCCTCATCATTGATTACTGTAAAGAGACAGATGTCTAAACATGACATTGAGGTACCCAAAGTGAAAATTCGATATTTTATACTTACTACTCATTATACAACACAATAAATTATGTTTAATATAATTAAAGAACAATTGTTCTAAACAGGTATATTAAAAAGGATAAATATTATATGTCTATTGAGTTTATCCCCCATCATTTCCCAAACGGCGAATGACCTTCCGTTAACCTGGTTACTACAAATTCAAGAAATAATTGTCTAAGGTTTCGACTCCTATAGCTCATCTTCAGGGGTGAAAATGTAAAGTAAATAAGGAAATCAAATTTTGTTTAAATAAATCACTTTTTTATTGCGCCATTACATATTTGTTATCGTTATATATTTGAATCTGAATCCAATAAATGAAGGGGCAGGAAATCATGTCAGTAATGTGCAGTGGTAATGTGTATGAGGTACATGCAATAACGCGTGTTTTTTATACACATTGAAGAATCCGGAACTGGAGGCTATATTATTTTTGAAACATAAGGATAAGAAGATCGGCTAAGAGCCTAGATCAGGGGTCAGACACGCGTACGTAAAATGAAAGTTAAATAACTCGTATTACTCTTCGTTAATGAAGAGAACTTTTTACATTTTTGAAAACAAGCAAATTGGTTAGCATTTCGTATGGAATGTCAAATTTAGACCAAAGACAAAAACTGGTTTCAAAGAAATACTCTTATAGTTACGCATGGAGGTGTGTGACCACAAACTGCAGAAAAGAAAAGAAAAGAATTTTGAAAGAACCGTTTCTTATGTCTTTATCTATGAGTGTATCAAATTTAATTAAAATCGGACCACTCCTTCTATAACCCGATTTTTTTTCGATTATCGATTTTCGATATTTATCGGAGGTACCTCGACACAAAATCTAGCTAAGAACACTCGCAGACGCTTATAGTACAACTGTGTACATTTTCAAGAAAATCGGTTCAGCCGTTTCGGAGTCTATAGACAACGGACACACACACACACGCACAGACACGCACAGAGACAAAGTTCCATTTATAAATAAGTTTAGATAATAATATGAACCCAAAATGCAGGTTTTGTGATAAACACCATAAACAATAGACCATCTAATCTCAGGCTGTTCTGTACTTGCTCCAAATGAATATAAAAATCACCACGATAAAGTGGGGCAATATTTACATTGGACAATGTGCAAGAGCTATGGAAAATCTGTAAACAAACACTGGTATGCACATCACCCAGGACCGGTTACAGAAATAGAAGATGTCACCATTCTATGGGATTACACCATCTAAACAGACAGAAAAATTGAAGCAAATAGGACGGATATTATTGTTAAAAACCAGAAAGAAAAATCTTGTCTATTAATTGATATGGCTTGTCCAGCGGATTGTAACATAGCAACCAAGGAATTTGGAAAACTGTCGAAATAAAGACCTGGAAATTGAAACAGAAAAAATGTGGAAGTTGAAAACAAGAGTTGTGCCAGTGATAGTGGGTGCACTTGGAATGATAAAAAATAGAACAAAACAGCACATTGAAAGAATCCCTGGAAACCCCAGCTGAAGAGATATACAAAAAATTGTCTTATTAATTACAGCCCACTCACTAAGGAGAACTTTGTCTATGTAACACTAGGGATGATAGGGGAGATAGAAAAAACATGAAATGGAGCCATAACAACACGCCACGACCTGCCTTAGGTCTTTCCGCAGACTTGGTTGGTAGTGCGACCATAGCAGAAATCATATGATGAAAAGTGACATAATAATAATAATAATAATAATAATAATAATAATTTGAAGAAGCAGAATATAAGGTAACCAAAGCAAACGCCTGATCTTTACAAATAAAAAAAATTAAAACTCCGTGTGAATTATAATTTTACGAAAAATATAAGTAATTAAAATAAAATAGATAATCTTATGAAAAGAAAAAAATCGGAAGAAGAGAGCGGGAGAGCGAACATATATATATATATATATATAGAGAGAGAGAGAGAGAGGGGGGAGGGAGACAGAAAGACAGACAGAGAAAGACGAGAATTAAAAAAAATATGTCCCACATCTATAAATCAACGGCAAAAATGATGATCGAAGATTCAATGAAAAATTTTCTTAACATTTTATTTTTCTGTATTTCGCTTAAAAAATAATTTCTGTTTATTTATTTTCATATTCTCTTGCTTCCCGACAATCATTTCGGGCAAATTCTCCTGGGACCAGGCAAATTTCCTTCATCTTTTCTCTTCTGTGTTTTCGATTTTTCTACCCGTTTCTATTCTTTTTCGATTTTGTTAAATTTTAGAAATTAAAAATTATTACGAAGAAATGTTGCGCCTTTCAAATTTCTCATTGGAGATGAAATTTTATTATTTTATTATCTATTCCATTAATGATGTATAAGCTCTTTAAGAGTATTCATTAATGGTGGCATTGTCCTGCCTCAGAGGAAAAAAAATCCCGCACGTCATTCTTTCTATTCTATCTGGTGAGGCACCGTTAACGTGCATTGAAAAAGAAAAAGGTGGTTTTGCCGCCGTTACCACAATCGTGTCCCTCGGGATATAGCGAGCCAAATACGAAAACACTAAAAAAACAAGCAGATTTTCTAAATGGTTACTTTGTCTTTAGTACATAGCTTCATTGTGGCTTACCTCCCTTTATTTCTTTCTTTCGTTCTTTCTTTCATTCGTTCTTTCATTCTTCTTTTATATTCTAGTGTTACATTAAAAATAATATAAAGAATATCTTAGAAATATGTTTCTTGCTTTCAATTTTGGGCATTTTTTTCATTTTGGCGAAAGTTACAAGAAATGCATTTCATGACTCAGATTTAAAGTTGATACCGAGCAAATTAATATAATTTCTGAAGTAAAAGTGAGATACAGTATGCGCCCAGTCTACATAAATTAACTCTATACAAGATTATGTATGTGATACACAAACACGCACGGTCGCCTCATATACAGGCGCTTGCATACACACATAATCAGTCAATCAGTTAAGTGCCATACGTGATACACGCTTTGGGCGATCATGTCTGACTAAGCAGAATATTATCCAGCAGTAGGTTGCCATTGCTTTCTGCGGTAGACTGGTTGCCAGCCAAGGCTATAGAACCCAATCTGTCCTATTATTTAACTCATAACTAAAGGGAAGAGACGGATTAATACCTTTACCAAGGGTATTTGTGCGTAAGTGAATGGAAGAAATTCAACTGGAATTCGAACTCGGCTCCCCGTTTTGTCGTTCCGGGTCGATATTCACTACACACATAATAACGCACCACAACGCACACATAATACCCACCAGGAAAATAATTATAACTTATTAACACTGAGCACACATATATGGCGTCCAACTCGTTAATAAATTTATTTTCCTTTATCTCTCAGATTAATCATTAACAATGGATTCAATCAAATTAATTCTTTAGTTCTGAAAGAAGAAAATTCTTTAACAAATATGTATATTTGCCTTACATAATAGTAAAAGTCATTTCATTCGCATGTTGACCATACTAACACTACTCTTTCACACTGACTAAATTGTCATTTGTCGGGTCAGAGTTCGCATATAAATCAACATATGTTCAAACGGATCATGATTTCCCTAGTAATATGAAATATTTTAGTAAATAATACACATATGTTGTATAAGATCACAAATCAGTCAGATGCCACACGTGAAACACGCTTGGGCGATCATGTTAAGTAACGTTTTAGTCTTAGAAATAATCTTTCAAACATATTTAATAATTAACAGATATACTAGTTCAAGTAATGAAATTGTTACACGATGTTACAGCCGCAGTTAAGACACAGTAATTTGAAATTCTAACGTTTTAAAAACTTTAACATCAATACATGATCAGGTAATGGTAATAGTGAGATAAACCTTCTCTTCTTATTATTCTATGTGACTTGTCCCTTCAAGACATAGGCGATCATGGTTCTCCATGTCTCCCTATCCCTGTTGGCTCTTAGTATGTTTTCTCCTGTTACACCTCGCAACCCCCGTTCCGTCATCCACCTGATCAAGTCCTACAAATATGTTATCCGCTGCCTTTCTCTGTCTCTTTTTTCTTTCTATCTGCCCTGTGAGTGTCTCTTCCTGATGCTATTAATTTCCTTTTCGCTGCCATTCTTTTCAACACCTCATCGTTGCTCGCATGCTTGGTCCACGATATCCGCAGCATCCTTCTGTAGAACATTTCCGCTGCTTCAAGTTTTGTCCTCATTTTCGATTATATTAAACCTTTTACATGCAACAAACATTCGGCATTGATTGTCCGCACAGTTAACGCTATTGTAAGTTGAAATTTATAGAATTTTTCCCTTAAAACAAATTTTCAGTAAAATAGATTTCTCAGGTCCACTGTTATCGCTCTTGATAAAAGCGGTTGTGCCAGAGTTAGTTTTGCCCAACATCGCAAATTGATACGAAATTTTTTTAAGAGGAAAATGTTATAAATTTCAAACTAAAGCAGTTCTACAGTATTTATATTATTCGGACTATTGTCCTCATCTGTTGCAATTTGAATGACGTTTCGGCTGTTGTACACTCGGGCCTTCTTCAGGTGCTAGGAATTTTTAACAGAACCCTTTATTACAATCACTGGGGCATATTATCTCTATCACTTTTGTGTAGAGCCTCTTTTTGGTACTCGTGAGTTATCTCCCTCTAATCCTGTAAGTTACTTGTTTGCCACTGTAGCCTGGTATTGAACTCACAACTCTTTGGGTTAAGTCACAGGAACTAACCAACGTCTTTATCTGCTGGGCCATGTGTCCTTAAGAAGGCCGGAGCGTACAACTGCCGAAACATCGTACAAATGGCAACAAAGACGAGAAAATAATCTGAATAGGGTAAATACTACCTCATCTCAAACATATAGACAAATACTAAAGCAGTTCTGTTTGCTTGGTCAATGAATGGCAAATGTTTCCTTGTAAAGAAATGGCTAATAGTATTATTACTATAATATTGATAATATTGATGTGAGTTTCCACATATTACTATTTTATTACTATTTTATTACTAAAATAAAAATTGTAAAGAAATTTTCCAAATTTTCAAAAATTTTCAAAAAATTTCAAAATTTTCAAAATTTTCAAAATTTTCAAAAATTTTAAAGAAATTTTATTACTATAATATTGATAATATTGATGGGAGTTTCCTACCTAACTTTTGCTTAAAGTAGAGTGAAACAGCAACATCTTGATTATATCATTATTTTCTCTTCTAGTCACATATATTGACTATTTTAGCTGTTGTTGCTGTTGAGAATCTTCAAATCATTTTTTTCTTTTTTGTTATTTAGTAAATTTCTTTGTTGGTGATTTTATAGCGCCAGGGTTGGAGGAAGAAATGTCTTTTTTAACACATAAAGGATTTATTTGCTTTTAGCCATTTCTAATTATTGATCTGAGAATGCAGTTGAAGAGGCGTAAAAGTTAAGAAAATTCCGAACGAGTTAACTGCCATAAGACTTCCATGTGAGAGTCGAATTCTGACGACGCTATCTATGAAGCTAGGCTTTTCTGACGAGTAAGGTGGCTAGACACCCAGCAGGGTTCTGGGGAATTCTGTGAAAGGGTGGATAAGTCTTCTTTTATGGTCAATAATCATCTAGTACAATGGAATAAACTAGACTCTTAATATATATATATGTGTGTGTGTGTGTGTGTGTGTGTGTGTGTGTGTGTGTGTGTGTGTGTAAACGAGTTATTACACGACCTAGGTTTCTACCATGGGGTGGCTTCAACCAATTAATGGGCAATAACTGGGTTTATTGTTTTTTTAA
The DNA here is from genome assembly GCA_037127315.1 of Ascarosepion bandense. Classification (NCBI taxonomy): domain Eukaryota; kingdom Metazoa; phylum Mollusca; class Cephalopoda; order Sepiida; family Sepiidae; genus Ascarosepion; species Ascarosepion bandense. Next base: position 143,812 of record JBBBDQ010002137.1, read on the forward strand.
AAACACTCACGTAACGGGGATTTTTTAACACGCAATTTTCAAATATATATACAGGGTGATTGAAAAGTAACTCCCTATTTATGTATGAGTGGTCAGTCAGGAGTCCTGACCTAAAACCCTGAGAATTTTTTTGGTGGGGAGAGGGGGTAAGGAGCAAGTATACTGTACGAAAACAAGACTCTTGAAGAACTTGAAAAGCTAATACAAAAAGTTATGTCTTCCATACCACAAACGTTCCTGGTGAAATCAGTTGACGCGATTCCAAGTCGGCTCGTGAAGCTGATAGAGAAATCTAGTGGCCATATCGAATTTTGAATAAAACTTCATTCTAAACGCTTTTCTCTCATATCCATTTCTTTTAAAATTATAGTTAATAAATAAATTATAAGTTGCTTCGAACAGGTGGAGCTCGTCAGCCTGGGAAGGCAGTTCACCCAGGGGAAGAAAAACCCTCATTTCAAACCTCCGCTGCTTTACAGCCATATCCAGTCATAGAAAATGCTTCAGGAGTAAACCTTGAGGTAAAATACAGAGTCCCTAAGGCAGTTCACTGTTGTATTCAACTAGTTCTGGCAGTTCCTGCGAATTCACTGGACCGAAAATGTAACGACCCTATCATTCCTTTGGTATAATCAGTGACGCGAAGAGGGCGACGTGCTACATGGGCAAAAGCTTGCCCGCCATATCACATTGCCCAGGCTTGCATCAGACCATACTGCACCAAAACGCTAAACCTGAAGAGAATACTCCTGCTTCGCTCTTGACATTGACACAACACGGGAACGACAGTTACCAGTTATAACCTACCGCTCGTTTGGCGTAGGGCACACCTCCAGGGGTCGTTCTCGTCGGTGGGAGAGATTCTCTGATCTCACTGGACAGCTACAACCCTCCTCAAGCTGGGCAGCCTCCAGTCAGTAAGGTGTTGTTTCGCTACGGTCTGCCTTTTTCATTGGGTGCATGGAGATTAACAGACATCCGATTAGTGGACCATAATATTTGCACCAGGCAACAACAAAGAATCTCAAAGGAAACCAGCTCTAAAACTGGGCCGTTAAAATGTCTGGACTATGCTGACCGGTCTATCTGAAGACCTCTAGGATATCAGTGACTCCGGGAAAACTGCAATTATAAATGACGAGATGAAGAGACTTCATGTGGACATTGCAGGAAACACGTCTGGCAGACTTTGGATCATTGAAGGACTACACGTTCTTCTGGCAGGGAAAGAACTCAAACGAACTTCGTCAACACGGTCTGGGATTCGCAGTTAAGAACATCCTCCTGAATATGGTTGAACGAGTTAGTAATGGTTCTGAGCTACTTCTCACTCTCCGCCACTGAACCACAGAAGGTCTTGTTACCCTCGTCAGCCTCTATGCCCTGACACATCAGATTCCAAGAATGAGTTCTACGACAAGCTTGCAGCTATCAGAGCTTGTTCTCCTGGTTGTCTTCAATGCCAGAGTGGGTATCTATCGCGACTCGTAGCCCTTAGGCTCTGAAAAGTTTTCAAGATGAACAGCAGTACTCAGAATATACTCTAGCTATGCACACACCATAACTTGTGCCTAACCAAATCCTTCTTCAAGATCAAGCCCCATACAAGGTCTTTTTGTGACACCCACACTCAGGGTACTAGCACCAGTTGGATTTAATCCTTGTCAAACAAACGGCCATTGAGAACGTTCTTCACACGCTTTCTTTTCACAGCGAGGACTGTAACACAGGCCACTAGTGTGTTGCAAGATCAAGCTACAGCCAAAGAGGTTACATCATGGCAAGAAGCAAGGGAATCCTCGCATTGATGTCAACAAGATTAAACAACTAAACCTTGCGGAGCAGTTTGTTGTGATATTTCAGAACGAATTGAAAATCTCACAAATCGGGGACACTGCTACAGAGAAGTGGGCTACTTTACGGGACACCATGCACCGCACTGCCTTGGACACCTTTGACATAAAGACCTCGAAGTAACAGAACTGGTTTGAGTCAAAGTTCTCCGAGATGACTCCCGTCATTAAAGTTAAGCGCGCCGCTCTAGCGGAGTATAAGCGGAATATAAGCGGAGTATAAGCGGTCACTCAACTAGAAAAACCTACAGATCACTCGGGCTGCCAGAAGCAAAGCTCAGCAGACGCTGAGCTAACAAGTAATGGATAGAGCTCAGTGAAAAAATCAAGACAGCTGCAATCACAGGGAATATCAGAAGAATGTATGATGTCATCAAGACAGCAATGGGACCAATGCAGAACAAGACAGCTCCCCTCAAATCCACAACTGGAGTAGTCATCAGAGACAAAAGACAATAGATGGAGAGATGGGTGGGACACTATTCCAAACTCTACTCCCATCAAAAGCTTGTGACGACTGCAGCCCTTGACGTCATTGTGTGTCTACCTGTCGTCGAAAAGCGCGACACTGAACCGACAATAGAGGAACTCAGCGAGTCCATCTTCAGCTTGGCTACAAAGAAAGCCTTAGGCAGTGATGGAATTCTCCTGATCTTATCAAGCGCTGCAATCCTATCCTACTACTTCTTCTGCACAAAGTCCTCTACCAGTGCTGTATAACAGGATATGAGGGACGCTACGATCATCACCCTCTACAAGAAAAAAGGCGAGCGAAACGAGTGCAACAATTACAGAGATATCTCTCTACTCTACGTCGTTGGCAAAGTCTTTGCTCGTGTCATCTTTTTCCGTCTTTAAAAACTTGCCAAACGTGTTTACCCAGAGTCGCAGTACGTCTTTTGATCAGAACGATGAACAGTAGACATTATCTTCGCGCTCCGTCAGCTCCAGAAGAAGTGCAGAGAACAGCAGATGCCTCTGTGCGTCGCTTTCATCTAACCAAAGCATTTGACCTCGTTAGCATAGAGGGCCTCTTCAGAATCCTATCCAAGATTGGCTGCCCACTCAAACTACAGAACTTGATTGAGTCCTTCCATAATTACATGCTGGGGACTATGCAGTTCAACAGCAGCACGTCGAAGCCCTTTAACATCTGCCACGGGGTCAAACAGGGTTGTGTCCCCTCTCACACTTTCTTCAGAATCTTTTTCATACTGCTTCTGTAGCCCGCATTCGGTACATCATGGGAAGGGATTTACCTGCATACGAGATTAGATAGCAGGCTTTTGAATCTCTCCCGTTTCAGAGCCAGAACCAAAGTACGAGATGTCTTTATCAGAGACATGTTGCTAGCTGATAATTCGGCATTAGCATCCCACACACAGCGGGAACTTCTCGCTGGCCTGCAGAGACTTTGGGCTGACTTTTAGCTTGAAAAAAAAGCGCCCCGGCTCAAGGTACCTAATCACCACCAGTCACCACCATCAATGACTATGAGCTGGATGCGGTCTATCAGTTTACCTACCTTGGCTCCACCATCACTGACAATCTCTCCCTAGACATTGAGCTCAACAAGAACATTGAGAAGGCAGCCACAACCCTTGTGCACCTCACAACACGTGTTTAGAGCAACTAACAAGCTGACAGTGTACAACGCCTGTGTCATTAGCACACTGCTATATGGCAGCGAGACATGGACCATGTACGCTAGGCAAGAGAGGCGTCTGAACACCTTCCACGTGGGAAGTATCCGCCGCATGTTGGGAATATCATGGCAAGACAAGGTGCCCAACACTGAGGTCTTGTCTGTCGCGGTTTTGCCCAACATGTCCACACTCTTTAAACAGCGCAGACTCTACTTGCTAGGTCATGTCTAATGCATGCCAGATTGTCGCATCCCGAAAGACCTTCTGTATGGAGAGCTGGCTTCTGGAAGAAAACCTACTGGGCGTAGCAGTCAACTGGTCAAATTGTAGAGGAACCCTGGCCAAACAACTCAAATCAGGCGAGGAGCAGCTGACATAAGCCGCCATAGAGAGGCAATTTTGTAGAAAGTAAAGTGACAGTTCCGACAGACCAGAAACAAAACATAAATTCAGCCACTGAAACAAAGACTGCTATTCACGCATCGGCTTCTAGAGTCACAGACGCCGATGTTCCAGCCAAGTAGACAACTAGGATGCTAGCCATGGTCAACCCTGACCGACGGAGGCCTACTGAAGTATGGTAAGTTACTTTTCAAACACCTTGTGTATGTATACATATATATGTGTGTATATGTGTGTTTGTGTGTGGGCGTGCGTGTAAATGTTCTCAGATGGAGTGTATCCGTAAAAGAAACAAAAGGAATAAAAGCTGAATAAAATTCTTACTAAACCAACATGCACAATAACAAATACGTTGAAGAATTAAAAGAAAACGGTTAAATCCACGATATTCTGGCTTCGGAGATGTTCGGCACAAACGTCGCTCTCATGCCATAATAATCGAATCAAAATCCGAACAATATTCATATAAAAAAAAGAAAATTATTGAATATTACTCGCTCACTTAATTCTTTATCATCGCCCGGTTCACACTCCACCCACGTCTTTTGAACAGGTGAAGAGGCTCATCCCTTGTTTCCTGTTTAAGATGTGGTTCCCGGCTTTCTCTTTTCCAATCATTTTATTCTTAAGTATCCCCATACGCGTCAGTGGCGTCACCGCCTTGCTTGGGGTGATATGATTAAAAAAAAAAAGATTTCGAATTCAGACACATTATGCCCTTCTTTGACTAACCTTTCAATCACCTAATGAACATTCATGAACGTTCTCAAATGTAAAAACTTTGATAAACTAATGATATCCTTACCTCTGTATATAAACACGTGCAGAATAATAAATCCTACACTGCCTTGTTAATGTCCCTTTCTCTTTTCGCCTTTTTATTCATATATAAATACAGTAGCGGCCATAATATAAAGAACGGAAAGAACAAAAACTTAAAAAGTAATGCATGACTAGCAATGTTCCATTTAATCTTTATTTAAAAAACTATTATGTAAAATTTTGTAACTTTGCATAGTATTTATGCATTAGACCCTAATCTTTATTCGGTAAAAATTTCAATGCTAATCATGCATTCCTTTTTAAGTAATATACATATTTATGTCTTTGTTGTTTCCGTTCCTTATATTATGGCCGCTACTATATATATATATATATATATATATATATTCATCCGCAAACAGATCTGTTTCGCTGTATCACAGCTCATCATTACGGTTAGACATCCGATTGCTTTTACCCAGGATTGAAACCCGACGGAATTGGCATTATTCTGCGATTCTACCTGTGAGCTATGGTCGCTCGGTAGAAGGAGGCAGACTTTTAGCGTATGATGTATCATACGCCAGTGGCTAGAGTGCTCTAATTCATTACTGAATGAGCGATGCGTAGATGCCAGAGTAGCTAGTTTTTCAAAGTCTACCATTCTTCCAGGGTGCTGAATCAGGGTATATATATATATATATATATATATATATATATATATATATATATAAAATAACAACCCTATTCCTTTATTCGATATATATATATATATATATATATATATATATATATATATATATATATATATATGCAACCAGTGCGGTGATGATATGGGCTCGTTGAAAAGCGAGCGGGGGCTTCCTAGACTGAAGTTAATGTCCAGGGCAAAGCGGTTCTCCTGACCGAATCAATGGTCACGTGTCCGTGTCCGTGTCCAGGGTGAGTCTTCAAGTTGAGGATATCGATTATGATTTGACATGAAGAGAGATGAGATCTGAGTGTTCCACTTGTCTAAAACATGCTAATACCTCTTCGACTTTCAACGTAGATATATGGAGGGAGCTGGTCAGATGTCCAGCCGCACAGTACACCTGATCTTGCGACATGATGATGAAGGCGGTGGTAGTGATGATGATGATGAAGATGACATATTTATTTGCAATTTTAATCAATGCTTAAGTATAAAAACCGTACTGTAAAGCGATGATTAATGAACACAAATGTTTGAAAAGTATATCATAAACCTTTAAAAACACAAATATTTCAACATATAAAGGATAATTAATTAGTACACCGTACAAGCAAAGACGATACAGTTTGAAATATCAATTATTAATCAATACAAACGTTTTCTAGATTTCATTGCAGAGAATTGATTTATAATTGGTTTGAAGTTTGTGGTCTTCAAGATATCGGGGTTTTATTTTGTGGGGGTTGTTTTTGTTTTTGTTTTTTCATTAACTTAAGCGCAAAACAGTTCAGATGTTCTTGTTCCATTGTACCGCGAAGGTGATTTTCATAAAATATCAATACTGAAAAATGAACGTTTTCTTTATATATATATATATATATATATATATATATATATATATATATATATATATGTATGTATTTGGTCACCATAATAAATAATAACATTCTGAGTGTAATTCAAACATTGGAAAACACAGGTAAAGCAATTTAGATGAGTAATAGCTAGGGAATATCAGGTGTTATAAGCCATGATTTGCAGATGGCATAATGGATACACCAGGTTGCAGATTATTTGAAATCAGAAAATATTTTTTTGGGAGATAATAATGTTTTTCACTTATAAAATTCTACTAATCAACCCATAGCTGAACGTGAAAAATTGATTCCTACCATTCCCAATTTATAATTACGGGCTTTTCGGCGCAGTGTAATATTTAACAAGCTGGCATCGCTGAATCTGGTAAGAACTTAATATTTAGTTCGATTCTCACTAGGTACCCCATATTTTTTGCCTGGTGCCACATTGGAGCAACGTTTAAAAAACTACCGTAATCTAATAATTACGATAATTTAGTTCGAAATTTAAAAATATATATAAGTAAGAATCAAAAAAACGCTATTGTTCCACAAATGTAACAAAAATATAAATTAAAACAATATATGAGCTTAACAGAAAAAAAAATAAATATTGAAATCATTTGTTTGGGAAGGTTTAGATTGAAACCGTAAAGTAACAGTTAAAATAACCAAGAAAACCCGTATTGATCACTTAGAAGAAACCTCAAAAGATGTCTTCAGTGAAAAGTTCTGAAAGAGTATAAGTAATAATTGCAAATAATACCACTTAAGTAATATTTAATGAGTGAAATTCACAAACTTGAAGATTAGGATTGTCCTTGAAACGATTACCATTGCTAAAATAAATGTATACATCTTTCAAAGATTTCCTTAAATAACACTTATAACATAGAAATTTAAGAAATAAGTTAAATGTTTTTGCTGTATAAAATGCTTCGAGTGATAAGGTGAGGCCCATGCGCTGCAGGTATCAGTCTGTCAGTTAAGTTCCCTACGTGATACACGCTTTCGTGATCATGTCTCGAAAGAATGGGCAGAAGATTATCTCGCAGTAGGTTGCCATTACTTTCTGTGGTAAACTGGTTGCCAGCCAAAGCAATTTGTCCTGTTATTTAACTGTAGGGAAGAGATGGATTAATACCTTTTCCAAGAGTATTTGCGCGTAAGTGAATGCAAGGAATTCAACTGGAATTGGAACTCGTCTCCCCGATTTCTCGTTCCGAGCCGATATCCACTGCATCACAACGCACATCCGGGTATTTCAGGTATCGGTGTGCCTGAATAATAAAACATAAGAAAAGGCTTTTAATTACAATTTTTTGGTTTTGGTTTGTTTTGTTTTGTTTTTTGGGGTTTTTTGGGGTTTTTTTTTTTTTGGTTTTTTGTTTTTGTTTTTTGTTTGTTTGTACCGTTTATTGTTTTTGTTTTTGCTTTTGTTTGTTTTTTTTGTTTTTGTTTTTTCCAGCGAGAGCTATAGAAGTTCTCTACTATGCCCTTTAGCAAATAGATTTCTTATGACCAATATGACAACCTCAGGTCCCGGAAATAGTACTAAATGTGCCCATGCCTTACGACTTTCCAAAAATCTCCATATGTTTCCATTTAACTTCTTTAACAAACTCCATCAACTGAAGCTACAGTCTCCGTATCCAAATTTTTGTATTGTGTTCAGAGTTTGATTGATTGATTGGTTCATTTGCATTGTTTTTATGGCTTATCAGCCCATTTTAAGTTATTTAAAACCAAAACATATTTTGCAATGTAAAACTATTTTTTGACTGTATTTTGCATTAACAAATTTTAAAGAAAAATATTGATTTTTTTCACATGAAAGTCCTGATATTTCACCTATCAAGCTCGATTAGCACATTTAACAGTGAGGCCTTCCTTACAAGGAATTTCATTTTTGACGAGTTATTAACCAGTTTTACAGTAAGATCCGTAGATGCCCTGAGAATTTGACGTCTATATTCTCTGTAACCAGATTAGTAGACAATTTATCTGTATTTTGGTTATTTTATGCTTATGCTATCTATGTTTCTACTTTCAGCAAATTATATATAATTATGAAACTCTAAGACATCGATATTTTTTTCTAAATATTCAAAATAAAAAGGATCAAGTAAGTTCATTTCCCTCCGGGTCAGGCTAGTCTTTCAACGATTTTGGTCATCACTGTCTTAAAATTCTTATTGATTTGTTTAGGTGGTGACTCATCCCACCTGACACTTTTGCTTTTCTGCTCCTACGAATTTATGCCCCTGCCACAAGAATTTACTCGTGCAACCAGACTGGCCACAAGGTCCCACCCATTTACAGTTAGATCAACCAAATGCAGCCGATAATTATACTCCTTAGCTTCTTTTCTCGAAATTCCCGCCTGTGGAACTACTTTCCATAGACTTGGTTTTCTTACGGCTACAACCTCCAGGAATTTCAATGCATGGTCAATACCGATCTCTTATCAGCTGGACTTCAGTTCTTTTTACATCACCCCGTATATTGTTCTTTTCCTTTCTCTCTACCTTCGCAACTGTCTTCACACCTGTGTTCCCATCCTTCTCTTGTGCTTTCTCTGACACCACCTGTAACTGATTCGTCTTTCTCTTTACTCTCCTCCTATCTAATCTTTTACGCTTATGTAGCCCCCTGCGCATCAGTGCCGGTACCGCCTTACTTGGGGTGAAACGATTAAAAAAGGTTGCTCTCAAAAACACCTTGTTACGGGCCGTCCACTAAAATCCTGCGAACGTTTACATCACGATTTAGAAGCTCTTTCATTTTAGGTGTTATCAGAACATTCCAGGCATTTTATGTTAATGACCAACATATGAATATATATGATATATATTCATATGAATATATGAATATATGATAGACGAAGAAATTTTAAAATTTTTATGCTTTTAACTAATTGTGTTCAACACGATTAGTATTTAGGTTATAATATATATATATATATATATATATATATATATATATATAGTCTTAATGCAACGAACTTGTCAGTTTAACTGCTTAAACCCAACTCCGATGAGCGAAAACATCGTAACAGTGTCCTCACGTAACTTCGAAGTCGGCATGAACCTGCTCAGTTAAGTGACAGATTCTTTGCACTAAAAATTATAAATGCTCTATGTACACCCCTATATCGAGCACTTTACGATAAAAAAATTGCTTGCCAAAATACCTTTTATCAGTAAAACTACTGAAAAGCAACAATCTTGGCGCCAAACTCAACATGGTATATATTATCATTTCTACTCGAACAGTTTCTTTTCTTGCACTTCCCCCCTTTGAACTCTCTTCTGCTTAGTTACTGCCCTGATCGCTACAATCTGCAAAAATTTAAATGCAATGTCAATTGCCATTTTCTATCTTCATGAATCCCGTTCGTCTTTTATCCTTTCCTCAATAACCCAGTACCAAGTTTTTTCTCTCACTGTATAAAAAAGATAAAAAATAAAATATAAATGAAGAAATAAATAAAAACAAGATCAGCCAATGAGATGTATTAAGTGGGGTGAGAGGTTATAACACCCCAAAGAACGGTGTGTGTACGACTCACTAGACAGTAATGTAGGAAATGTTTTGCGACAGAAAGCCAGACATGTCAAAGATTTTAAATCTAAAGAAGAAAAAGATAAAGTAGAAAAAATATAAATAAAAGGAAATAAAGAAAAAAGGAAAAAGAAGAGAGAAGAGAAGAAAAGGAAAAACAAACTCAAACGTTGGGAAAAATAAAATAAAATAAATATACGAAAAAATCAAAACCAACAGAAAAATAAGAATAACGATTAAATATAATGAGATATTAAAGTAAAAACTTAAGGGAATTTATTCATAAGTACAAATAAAATAATAACAGTAATTTAAAAATTACCAGTTCAATAAGGTAATTTTTTAAAGGAGATTTGTTCATAAATATAAATAAAATAATATAAGTTAATTTTTTAAGGTATAAGGGGATTTGATTTAAAATAGAATACTGAGAAACATTAGTCTAAAATACCAACTCAAAATGTTGACTTTCTAGATGTTACACCTGACTTGGTTAATAGTACTTACTCCCCATATACAAAGCATAATGTTAATCATATCTACATACATCCTAAATCAAATCATCCACCATCCATTATTCAACATACACCATATTCAGCTGAACACAGAATTAACGATAATTCCTTGACTGAAGACATTTTCTATCGTCATAGTCATTACTATAATGCAGCCCTAAAAAGTAGTGGCTATAATTGCAAGGATATTAAACATCATAAACAAATTAGTCATAATACTAAACATAATCGAAATAGGAAAATAATTTGGTCCACACCACTATTTAAAGACATGATTAGTACCAATTTAGCAATAAATTCTTAAATCTAGTTTAACAACATTTCCAAACTAATGAGCCACTTAGCAAAGTTTTTAATGAAAATACACCAAAACTTATTTATAGCTGCACCGATAATCTCGATATGATAATAAAAACATAATAATAAAATTCTAACCAATATTATAATATTAATTATAACCAATGTACAATAAATAATTATAATATAACTAGTTCCTGCAACTGTTATAACCCTAACATATATCCTATGCAAAATAAATGCCTTACAAATTCCATTGTATACCAAGCTACTATCACTACTAATGAAAATCCTAGCATTGCCAACATTATATCTGTTTTACTAAGAATAATTTTAAATCTCGACTTTGCCAGCATAACTTATCTTTCAATAATCTAAACTTATTTATAAATTGAACTTAGTCTGTGTGTGTGTGTGTCCGTTACCTATAAACTCCAAAACGGCTGAACCGATTTTCATGCAAATTTACACAGTTGTACTATAAGCGTCTGCGAGTGTTCTTACATAGGTTTTGTGTTTTATAGTACAACAGTGTAACACACACACACACACACACACACACACACACACACACACACACACAGGCACACACACACACACAGAGACAAAGTTCCATTTATCCATTTATAAATAAGTTTAGATTTTTCTGTTCATACTATTTTTATATTGTAATTATTTTAATTTATTTTTGTAGCTTTTTTTATTATTGTCAAGAAAAAGTTGTTTTTTTTTTACATCAGACGTAACCCAATGTTCGCATAGCATTGGGTTTTCGGAATATAAATTGGGTTTGGCATCTCAAATTCAAATTTAAATTCAAACCGAAGCTAAGAGGTTCGCTTTTGCACAAATACCATTCGAAATTCTAGGAATTACTCTCATCTCTCCAGATATTACCTGCTAATATTACTGGGAAAGGTATGAATCTCTCTCTTTCACCAGCTATGGGTTAAAAAGTAGGACATTTACCTGAAAAATCAATGTCACTTTCTAAAATCTATCAATGCAATAGTCACTCGAAAAATATTTTTAAATTACAAAATGTTTTGGCAATAAATAACCAATAAAGTGTTGATAAACCTTAAAAAACAAAATAATTTAATCAACCAGTTAGCCACCCTCCATATACATCTTGACAACAGGACAGATTGGACTCTGTAGTTTTGTAATCATCCTTTCTAGTATAATAAAGACTATATATATATATATATATATATATATATATATCCTGTCACGCTCATGAAGAGAGAGACAATACCGAGACAGAGTCAGTCGACTCCGTTCATTGGAGAGACAATAGCGAAGCAGCGTCAGCTCAGTTCATTTTCTCACCTACCAGTTATTAAACTTTACTAACAATTATTAAAGCTGTTGTCGCGTGTTCCCTTTTTTGAAATGTCTCAGTATTTATTTTTTGCAATAATTATGTCGTCGAGTAGTAAAGAATATATGTATATACTCTCTATTTCTCTATTTTAATAAAAACTGTTGTGTATTTGTCTATATATATATATATATATATATATATATGTGTGTGTGTGTGTGTGTGTGTGTGTGTGTATACAAAGAATCAATTTTTCTTAAATCTGATAACCATTTCGATAGGTAAATTTAGATAGATAGATAGATAGATAGATAGATAGATAGATAGATATGAAATGATTTGTTTGAACATATTTTTTGATCGATACTCGTATTTAAGTAGATATTCTGTTTTTTAATTAAACAATATTATATATTTATATCTACCGGCTTGATTATTTACGATAAATCTTCGTAATAAAAATTTATCGTAAATAATCAGGCCGGTAGATATAAATATATAATACTTTTTGATTATAAACAGAATATCTACTTCAATACGAGTATCGATCAAAAATTTATGTTCAAACAAATCAATTTAAATTGTCGGTTGTCTATAACCAAGTTTCGTTAATCTTCGTTAATTTCCGTAATAGATAGATATATTTCCCTCCTGTCATGAGCAGGCGTTTAGATTATTCAGATTGTTTTTGGAACTATCAACTTCAACCTATAAAAAACTACTTGCTATAAATACTACTGTTATAATTTGAGCGTGGTGGGGCTAATGCCTTATACTCTACAGCCTGTCGAGAGGTTTAAATACATAGTTTCATCAATGTCGCGTTTTTTTTTTTTCATTTTTGTTTTTTAGTTTGTTTGTTTTTTGTTTTGTTTTTTCATTGTTTCCTTGGATTTTAAATTCTTGCAAAGTTTGTATGTTTCTTTAATTTCTTTTAATCGTAATCAATACTCATTTGATCTGTCCATATTTCACAGTTCTATCTGTTATTTGGTAACGTTAGCTTATTTTTCAGTATCCAAAGCGATTAGGAATTTATTCACTGAACCTTTGAAACATCGAAATTCATTATGTGACAAACTTGACTTTTTTTTTGTTTTGTTTTGTTTTTTTTGTTTTGTTTTTTTCTTTTTTCTTTTTTCAATTTTCTTTGACTTTTAACGATTACCAGATCTGAACTGGATTAGAAGATGTGTTCAAAATTTCAAATGTTAATTAATTTTACCTTACCCTGAGGTCAGCTTCTGGTTTGTTTCTCTATCCTTGTTCTGTATAATCAAATAAAACCCATTTGCACAATTTCCAGTGGCTCACCCTTCTTAGCTAATTATGTACCATTTTCTGCTAATTTGCTAAAATCGCGTAAATCAAATCAAGCTTCTAAATATCTACACAAACTAACTAAATAACAAAAGTATTTCCAGTTGTTTACATGTTTCTAATCATACATATCACCGTTATATTTTTTCATTATATAATTTGGCTTATTTTGTTTAACAGCGTATTAGCCTCTATGGGTTATTTAATGCCAAAATATAAATTTTATGGTATCAACTAAATATATTTAGAACGCATTTACATGACTTTAAATATAGTTAAAATATATTGCTGGTCATTTTTCTGTAAATAGGTATAATTGATAAATGTATTTTTATACTTTCATAGTGTTTTGCTTTCTTTGGGGGTTCCCAATTTGCCCATAGCATGGTCCCTAAACAGTTGCTACCACACCATGTCAGATTGGATTTGTAGCAATATCAATTAAAAGGTGGCTGCACGCTCCTCAAAAACTCAGAGTGCTTACTGCTTGATTTAGTTTAACTTCATTTATTATTGAATGCATGTAGAAATAAATTCAGTAGATATAAAATGTGTATACTTTTAAATAAAACTTATTTTTTAAGAACAATGGTCGTCTGCTCTCTCTCTCTCACACACACACACACACACACACACACACACACACACACACACACACATATATATATGACTTAAAAAGGCAATCTTTTATATACATGTATATATATATATATATATATATATATATATATATATATATATATATATATACACTACCGACCATAAGTTTGGGACCACCCAAATATGTTTCACAAAGTTTATAAAATTTCATTTTTAGCAGAATCAAATTCGCAGAGTTTGTATTTTTTGTTATTCTTATGCAGATGTCAAGTAAAAAAAGTATTCTTTTCAACTTTAAAGTAAACATTTACTCAGTTTGCTACTTGACTCCTTTTATTGTGATCAAGTTTTTGCCGAAAATTCAGATTTATTCAGATATTATAATGACGGTATAATTTATTTTTGTAAACCATATTACTACGGTATAAATGGTAAGGAAGAAACAGATTAGCATCGAAAAAAGATCTTAGGTTTAAATTCTTTCGAAAAAAGGATATTCTGAACGTGTTATCGCTAAAAAAAACTAAGCCTATCAAAAAATGGCGTGCATTATTGCCTTCAACGACTTCGTGAAACTGAGTTAAATATTAACAGAAAAAGATTTGGTAGGCTCAGAGTAACATCTGTTGTAGAGGATAGGCACTTGATCGTATCTAGCAAGAGGAATAGAAGAAAAACCGCTCCGGAATTAAGAATTGAAATTAATTCTACTCGGCAATATCCATTATCTATTTCTACTGTTAAGAGAAGACTTCATTCTGCTGGGCTTAAAGGCTGTGTAGCAGTTAAGAAAATACTATTACAGAACGAGAATAAGGGATGAAATTGATCGTACAGTTCCAAATAAACTTCCTAAAAATGAACAAATGTTGTTTAAATGCTTGCAGGATGCTTGGAAATCACTTTCACCAACTTATAAGTTCTTAGAAAGAATGCCAAGGATTTGCTCTGCAGTAATAAAGGGTAGTATTTTTTTTTATGAAAAGAAAATATGAATAAACTTTAATTAAATTTGAAATTACTCTATGTTAATTTTGGTTTTAATTATTGTACAGTTGTGAGCAACAATGAATATATCTATATTTATTCTTCTCAGACATAAAATTTGTTATTTCTTTCTCTTAGAGAATAAATCTAAGTGGTCCCAAACTTATGGTCGGTAGTGTACACACACACACACACACACACACACACACACACACACACACACACACACACACACACAAAACACATATATATATATATATACACTATATATATATACATTTCTTCACGTATATATATATACAATTAGACACACACACACACTACAAACGCTCACACACATACATATATGTATGACTTGACTTAACAAGACAATCATATATATACATTTATATATATATATAGTATAATAGGCCAATCATATATATATATATATATATATATATATATATACTACTGGCCATAATTATTAGGCAACCCCAGTGCCTTAAAAAATTATGTATTTCATACATTTTCGGCAAAGACATAAGAATAATCAAGAATCTCTACTGGCAGCAAACGGCCTGCATACGGACAGGTAACGACCTCAGTAGATACACAAAGATAGAAAAAGGCGTAAGACAAGGATGTGTCTTTTCACTGGATTTGTTCAACCTATACAGCGAGAATATTTTGAGGACCCTAGATGACACACCAGGATTTGTTATTGGAGGCCACAACCTGAACAACATCAGATACGCGGACGATACAGTACTGATTGCGGACACGGAAAGGAAACTGCAAGATCTCATACAGAAAGTAGCAATGGAGAGTGACAAGAAGGGACTACAAATAAACTTTAAGAAAACTGAGTGCATGGTCATCAGCAAAAGATACAACCCAAAATGCCAAATACAGGTGGGGGATAACAGAATCAAACAAGTTCAAGAATTTAAGTACCTAGGAAGTGTTCTAACAGGAGATGGAAAGTGCGACACGGAGATCCGAAGGCGAATTGGCATGGCAAAGGACGCGTTCCAGAAGGTGGGCAAAATACTAACACACAGGAAAATCTCAATAGAAACGAAGAAAAGAGTGCTAGACTGCTACGTGATGTCAGTTCTTCAATACGGCTGAGAATGCTGGACAATATCATCGAAAATGAGGACAAAACTGGAAGCGGCCGAAATGTGGTTCTACAGAAGGATGCTACGGATATCGTGGACTGAGCATACAAGCAACGACGAAGTGTTAGAAAGAATGGCAACAAAAAGGAAATTGATGCTGAGCATCAGGAAGAGACAACTGAAGTTCCTGGGACATGCAATGAGGAAGGAGAGCCTGGAGAACCTGATACTGACTGGACAGATAGAAGGAAGGAGAGACAGAGGAAGGCAGCGGATAACATATTTGCAGGGTCTGATCAGGTGGATGACGGAACGGGGATTGCCAGGAGCAACAGGAGCAAACATACTAAGAGCCACAAGGGATAGGGAGACGTGGAGATCCATGATCGCCTACGTCCTGAAGGGACAGGGCACATAGAAGAAGAAGAAGAAGAATTGTAAATGAAAATATATGTGCGTATATGTGTCTGTACATATGTATAACATAGTATATGTATGTGTGTATATGTTTGTTCATATGTGGGTATCTATATATTTGTGTGTGTCTACCTCTTTTTCTCCGTTTCATATTTGAATAACTTTACAGTAATCTAAATCAAATGCTTTCTTAAAATTAGAATTAAAATTCGTAGTCTATAAAATTAATCCGTAATAAATTAATAGAAATAGAAATTAACATTTATTTAATATATAAAAATATATATATATATATATATATATATATATATATATATATATAAAATAAATTCTAATTTTTATTATATAATGAAACTAATAGTCGATTAGTAATGCCGGTTTCTACTCTATTTTAATCAAATATTGACATTAATGCCCCAATAAATTGTTTTTAGAGTCTGTTCTTATGTTCCTAAAATTAAAAATTTCTTGTATTTTGTCTACTCACCAAAGACTATGTAACAATGTCTCCCTGATTGAGGAGGTTTTGCTAGTTCTGAACCTTTTAAAACCCTTCAACTTAAAATCAGCACCATCACTTGATAAGACACAAGTATGGTCGAGACAAAATGGCTACATTTTTAGCGATATTATAAATTATTTGTTATAAATTCTAAATAAATATTATTCGCTCTACTTTGTATTGAACACTTTTTAAAAATAGTGTTTTGAGGATACGGCACTTTATTCCATCCATACCTATTCTATACTTGGATAAATATATATATATATATATATATATATACAACGGTTTTTATTATATACTATTGAGTATCTTACATTGAGATATAATAAAGAGAATATATTTATATTCTTTACTACTCGACGACATAATTATTTCAAAAAAATAAAATAAGGCACCGTTAAAGAGTATACACATGGAGAGAGCGTTCATAGGTGGTAGTAAAGTTTAATAACTGGTAGTAAGGAGAATAAAATGAGCCGACACTACCTCTCTCTCTCTCTCTCTCTCTCTCTCTCTCTCTCTAATGAACTGATCCGACGCTGCTTCGCTATTCTCTCTCTCTCTTTCTCTCTCCCTCTTTTTCTCTTTCCCTCTCTTTCTCTCTCTAGTGCGGCAGGATATATATATTGAAATAAATACACAACGGTGTTTATTATAATTGAGAAAATGTATGCATTTAGTGTAAATTGGAGCAGAATCGTGTTGAGCAAGAAAAACTCAAGAAATATGTTCGTAAGGGTCTCACCCTGAAAATATTGGCACGGAATTTGCTCTAACGAGTAATGAAGGTAGTCGCGTCGGTCTGTGAAGGAGAATCTTCAAAAATTATCAAACAAACTACACATAAAATTCATTTCTTGCAGCGAGTGTGGAAAAGTATATGCTTCAGTTGGTTTACTTAAACGTCATTTGAATGTTCACCAAAATACAACTGCAACACTTGTTGCAAGAGGCACCAGACACTGGCACATCTGCCAGTTATCAAACTTTACTACCAGCTATGAGAGAGGACGTAAATCTCAAGTAGGACTAACATGTCTGCATCTACATTACCCATATGTGAGGATTAAAAAAAGCGATGTCATTACTAGAAATCGAATCGTAGCCACCATATATTGGATGTATCGTGGCAAATGCATGTTTATTTAAATCTTATATTACTAATCGCACGTAAAACACAAGAAATTAGGTAAATCATTATTAACAGCACAAAATACTATGTCATATAAACTATAAGAACCATATAAACAAAATAAGCAACCTTAAGGACATATCTATAAGTAACTAATGAAAGCATTAGACCTAAACAAAAAAGTGGGAATGGTCGCATTCCTTCTTTCCGACTTCCTTTAATCCATCAGTGACCTATATATTCAACAAGCTAAATAATGAAAGGAGTAGAGAAATAATGGCATGAAGATCGCTTGAGACTCGGAACTGATAATCACCATGCAGTGCTGATCGGTTCCTATGCTCTTACTGTCTATTTCTGTATCAATATCTATCTATCTATCTATCTATCTATCTATCTATCTATCTATCTATCTATCTAAAAGACGAATCTAATGTAAAGTGCCGTTAAAAAGTACATGCAAACCAATCTGATCCGATCTATGTGCGTTAAAATAGGTAAGTTAAACTGTTGGTTGACGTGCTAGCATGAAATCACAAGCCGCCGTAACCGAGTGTTTGACCTGCTTGTCTTGTTCATCTATTGATCGGGTCATATACTGTGCACTCTGCCAGAGATTGTAACTAAGGTCAGTATACTTGCAATATAAAATACAGTTGTTATCTGTAGGTGATGAAGAAACACAACTGGGCCTGAGCGGGAGTCTTAAACAGGGATTAGCTATCCCTCCTAATAGACCTAAGTACTCGGAAACAAGTTGTCAGTAATTATTTATTTGAAAACATCAACGGCATTTTAGATTAATATTTTATGTGATGTGTGTATTCAGAAAGTGAGAGATCATGTCTCTCCACAACTTTCTATCATTTGTAGGCATAAGCAAGGTATATTTTATTATTCCTCGTCCATTTTCTGCCATTTATTTACACATGCTCGTCACGCACGCTATTTCTCTCTGATGTCTTTACTCTGCGTTGTAAATGCCAAATACATTAAAAACAAATGTTCCGATTCCAGTTGGGTTTATTATAGTCCCTTACGCGCAAATAGTCTTAAGGAAGGCATGAATCTACCTCTTCTCTCTTAGATATGGGTTAATTAGTAAGATATATGTCAGTCAAACCATTATTATTTCGAAAAGAAAAAAACAAATACAATTGCTTATAAAATATTTAAATTCCTGCATTAAATAATCCATATATATATATATATATATATATATATATATATATATATATATATATTGGACTACTGATAGTAAAAAAAATGAGAAGACTTTAAAAGGAACTAAGTATCCAATCAGTTAAGTGTCATACGTGATACACGCTTGGATGATCATGTCTCGAAAGTGACATGACTGACTGGGCAAAGGACTTACCCGCAGTAGGTTGCCATTACCTTCTACAGTAGACTAGTTGCCAACCAAGGCTATAAAACCCAATCTGTCCTGTTATTTAACTAGTAGCTGAAGAGAAGAGAATAATTGCTACCTTTCCTAAGAGTATTTGTGCGTAAGTGAGTGAAATCAATTCTACTCGAATTCAAACTTGTCTTTCCGATTTCTCATTCAGAGCCGATATTCACAACACAACAACGCACATCCGATACTAAGCAGGAAATAAGGGATAAATCTCTACTTTTGTTCAAAAGGCCAGGAAGAAGTGTGACAGCAGAAGAACCTATATATTCCTATTAAAAAATGCCGCTAAACAAAACAATCAATCAACCAAACACTAAGCTCTTAGTTTTTTCAGCGTTAAATAGTGATTATCCTGCCTATTCTAGTTGATTATTACTACTAAGAAATGATTTAATCCACACTCGGTTCCCCATATTTGTGGCTAAACGTGCTAAATCTAAGTTAAGCTTAGTACATAAAAACACCAAAATCTACTCTTTACTCGGACATTGAAGTTCATACACGCTATGTATGTAGGTCTATATAATCATTACAAAAATGCAGTGCTTTCTGATTACACGGGTGTTTGCGAAATCATTGCCCATACCAATAAGTGTTAGGTGTAAAAAGACATGAAGATATAGATGGAAGCATCACCAGAGAGGCAAACCATGGCGAACGTGAAGAATAAGCAGAAAGTAACGGAATTCTTTATTTCCCATCATCATTTCGTTGGCCGTCTTCCGCTATCGTCTTTGTTTCTGAGTTTTATTGAAATTTTTTCTCATCTTATTTAGTTTCTTTAATTTTTCTTTCCCCGCTCTTCTACTGATACCTTTGCCATTCACATACGCCCCCACACCTATTTACAAGGAAGACTGCTTGCGATCCTTTTTATTTTTAAATATTATTTATTATTTTATTTTTTTTTTTTTTTTCAATCTTTTGCCCGTTTCTCTATCGTGAAACTGCTTTTACCACCGGGAAATCTACCGGAAGTAGAGTAATAACGTTATGAACATCTGTTTAGAGAGTCGAGATTAAAGAGACTTTCACCGTTTTCCTTTGGTGATGTCGGTGACACTAAGGCAGAGCGCAAGTTGGTGGCAGGGAATGAACGAGGACGGAGATGAAAATAGAAGGCGGTCCTGATAGAGAAGGAAGCTGATGAGTATAGAAGGCGATTGGGCATGCGTAGATGGTGCCGGCGGCGATTTCCGGCAAAAAAGAACCCGCCATGTCTAATCAGGGCTCGTGAAGATCGCAGGTCTTCCTTTTAAATATTCATATTGTGTCTTTTCTTTTCGCTTCGCGCCAAGGTAAAAGGCAACGCGGAAAATGGAAAAGAAAAAAGTGGTAAGAAATAAGAGAAAAGAAAGAGAAGGAGAAAATTTTTCAGAAACAAATATTTGGGGAAAATGGAAAAAAAAGATTAAAAAGCGAAACATAATTAACGAAGCAAACAAAGAATTAAATAAAACCTTGTTGTTTGGTTCAGAGTTTTTGGTTTCTGTTTATTTTTTTCCTTTGTTACTTGATTTGTATGTGTGTGTCTGTGAGTGGATAATGCTTCTTAAAGCACAAGTATGTATGTGTAACGATATGCATATGCTATCGTGTATGTGAGTATGAGTTTGTGTGTAAGCTGCGCAATCATAGATGCATGTAAAACTTGTTTGTTTATCATCTTTAGTGATGGACGATGGTGCAAAAATACTCTTCGATGTATTTATAAATTCTCACAGAAAGGGAGAAAAATGTCGAGAAAATGAGAGAAAATACCTTTAGATGTGTCCCGAGTGTAAAAAAGTGTGAACAGTATGCATTGTTTTATCTGTGCTTTCGTAGACACTCAGTCAGTTAAGTGCCATACGTGATACACGCTTGGGCGATCATGTCTCGAAAGAGACACGACTGACTGGGCAGAAGATTATCCCGCAGTAGGTTGCCATTGCTTTCTGCGGTAGACTGGTTGCCGACCAAGGCTATAGAACCCAATCTGTTCTGCTATTTAACCCATAACTGGAAGGAATAGATGGATTTATACCTTTGCCAAGGGTTTTTGCGCGTAAGTGAATGCAATGAATTCAGCTGGAATTCGAACTCGGCTCCCCGATTTCTCGTTGCGAGCCGATATCTAATGCACCACAACGCTCATAATTGTTGAGTTATGTCTTCAGTGATATTTATTAAGCTTAGTTAAGTGTAACACATACTAAAAGGGGATGAAAAGGGTATAAAAAAAATCGTGTTGCATCAGTATTCGAAAGGGGAAAAAACGTTACCTGCTTTAGAAATCAACGTTAGAAATTCTTGCAGTTTTTAAAAATTCCGTTCGAAAATTAACTTCCTCCAGAATTGAAAATATATAACTTTCTTAACCTTGGAACACTAACCATTTACACCACTACTAACCATGGGGATATCAAACCATATTTTGAAAATATCCAAACAATATTTAGTATAAATCTTTATGATGAAATATTTTACATGCAGGCACTTCAAACATTTTACTTTGAGTTAACATTAATAGGAACTGAAAAACATTATTTAGGTAAGAAAATCAGATACTGAAAATTGTAATTAAATTGGTGTCATTTGCGCTGGGTACTATATACTCATGGTTAGTGTTCTCGGCTTAACAACGAGACAAGACACACTATTTACTTTAATATATATCATATAAAATTTTCATTCTATAATATTCAATTTATACAACTGAGTTTAACGTATGGACGCGAAAAGACGTTATGCTAAAAAATAAATATTGTGTATAATAAATATTGTGTTATAATCACTATCGTTAAGCCTGTAGCTTAATGGTTAAAACGATTATTAAGCTATGGAACTTAATGGTAGCGATTTACTAAGCATAGCTTAGATGTGTTACTAAGTCTAAAGCGAAGCACGAACTCATTAACCTGACGTAAGTGACCTAGCAAAAAACGATACACCATGTGGAAGTGACCCTAAGGGACCGATGATAAATCAAGGTACGAAATAATAGGTCCTATGTGCGCGTTGAGTCACATTTATCGGCACGGAAAATGGGATTGTCGAGTTCAAATCCGTGGCCATTGGTTACGTTTTCGTACAACTACCCTTAGAAAAAGGTATGAATACACTTCTTTTCTCCATCCAGCTATGAGTTAATAGTAATGCAAATTGGACTCTCTATACTTGTTTGGTATCCATTCTCGGAGAAGAATGCGTCTGTATTCACAACTGTTTGCGTGTGGTGTTATGTTAGCAAATCTACAGTTTAAAAAAAAAACAGTATTTATAGAAAACATACCAGAGTGATGAGGTTGTGGGTATATATTCTGAAGACGAGTCTACAGAGTTTAAATCAACATTATAAAACCAGATAAAGAAAACGCATATGAACTTGCACTAAATAATAATAATATGAACTTGCACTGAAAGGCGATCGTCCGTTATTTTAATCATTTCACCCTAAGCAAGGCAATAAAGCCACTAGGACGCAAGAACTTACTAGTGTTATAGAATATTAGGAAAACTACTATTAAGGAAAGAGGATAATAAAACAAAAAGAATTAAGAACACAAAAGATAACAAGTGACATTGCATTGAAAATTTTAAAGATCAAAGTTGACTGGGGAACAAAAAGCCGGAAGAGATTTTCACGAGCGAAAAATGTGAGAGAATAAACTGTTAGCATAGAACTTACGGATACATCACAACTGTAAAATGAAGAGACCTTGCTGCCAATCTAATGTTGTGCTTAAATTTATAAAGTCTAGGTACCATGAACAAAATTCATCATGACAATTACCATTAATATATTTATAGAAAATGTATAGGGAAGCTACATTACGGTGGTGAGAAAGTGACTGAAACCGAGATGCACAGTCAGGGCCAATAAAATTGAATTTTTTAAAATTTTATCAAGAATATTTATATATATAGTAAGAGTATCAGACCAGATGTGACAGCAATATTCAAACAAGGTCAAATGGTAGACAAATTAATATTTCAAGAACGATTCTTGCAAGAAAAATTGTCTAGTAGAACATAATGAACCAACTTTCTTAGCTGCAGACTTAGCTACTGATTCAATGTACTCTTTCAACCAGTTAATTGAATAAAGTGTTTTTCAACTATAAACATCTGTATGAATATAGATCTCTTCCAATGACAAATTCCATCCTTTAGACTCTTTCTTACAAGCAAATATTTTTTACAGAAAACTCATTCTAATCTCAGTTGATCGTTTAGATTTATTCTCCGATTCCCTTACATATATGGATAGAGTGTGTAATGTTCCGAATACCTTTGACCATCGTTGGTCATTTTCAGGAATAGAAGGTTGGAAGGTCGGAAGGGAGAGTTTAATTTAAGCAGCAACTCGACAATGAATTTAACGATGAGGTGTTGGAAAGAATGGCAACCAAAAGGAAATTAATACCGAGCATCAGGAAGAGACAACTGAAGTTCCTGGGACACGCAATGAGGAAGGAGAGCTTGGAGAACCTGATACTGACTGGTCAAGTAGAGGGAAAGAGAGACAGAGGAAGGCAGCGGATAACATATTAGCAGGGCCTGGTCGGGTGGATGATGGAACGGGGGTTACCAAGAGTAACAGGAACAAACATGCTAAGGGCTACAAGGGATAGGGAGACGTGGAGGGCCATGATCGCCTACGTCCTGAAGGAACAGGGCACATAGAAGAAGAAGCAGAAGAAGCAGAAGAAGAAGGAATGGATCAAGCAGCTGACCATATAAAAATCTATGGATTTGGTATCGTCATTCCATTTTATCATCAAGAAGTTGCTTTATTCAAAAGGTTTATTTTTTATGGGTAAATGTTTGATAATTTTTTCTTTGCTAATTTTCCTACCCTCTTTTCCGTTATCCTTTGAAACTAATAAGGTAGATGACATTTGATTTTGATAACATTTGCTTTTGATATATCTTTCTTTCTCATTATGTGTCGAAGAAACTTTAATCGTCTTTTTCTGATACTGAGTATAAATGTCCTTATGTTTTCATTTTCCTTTAGACTTCCTCTTTGTTTACGTACCCAGTCCATTTGTAGCTCTTAATAATTTTGGTCTTTTTGTTATCTCTCCTCAACTCTTTTCTGCCATTCATTTGCAGAAGCTTCCTAGGTAGATTATGTGTTGTTGATTTTTTGTTTTTGTTTTTTTTTTTTTCGGTTACCTTTAATCTGTCCTGTAGGTATAAAAATTTTCAAGTCCACTTTCCTCATAATGTGCCCTAGAAATTCCAAATGTATCTTTCTTGTGTTAAGCATAAATTCCCTTTTTGTTTATTTTCTCTAAAACTTCGTCGTTGCCCACATTTTCGTTCGATGTTATTCTCAGCATCCTACTGTTGAAACACATTTCTGTAGGTCTCAGTTTTCTTTTCGTCTCTAAATAGATTGTCCATTTCTTTATTTTCAAACAAAAGACTTGATATTAAATCACAGTTCAGCACTCTTTCTTGTGGTATGTGGTCGCCACATACCGTTGATCGGCAAATAGTCAATCTGGTTCTTATCTCTTCCATTCGGCGAGTTCTATGTCAGCTTGTATTGTATCTACTCTTCTCTACGGATCTGAGTGCTGGAGAATGACTAAGGCGGAACTCGCCAAACTTCGATCCTTTCACACCATATGCCTCCGACGAATACTGAGAATATTTTGGCCAGAGAAGATCTTCAATGAAGACCTGTTGAAGAAATGCAAGCAAGAGAACATGGGCACCATCATTACAAGAAGGCGGTGGAGATGGATTGGGCATGTGCTCCGGAAAGATCCACAGTCAATCACAAGAACAGCACTGCACTGAACCCCAGAGGGCAAAAGAAAGAAGTCTAGACCAAGAACGACATGGAGAAGTACGGTGGAGGCAGAGAAGAAAGCCATGCAGTAATCTTGGGATTCATTGACTAATCTGGCCCAAGATAGGCTGAGGTGGAGAAGCTTTGTTGCTGCCCTACACACCACTGGGTATAATGGATGATGAAAAAAAACTTTTTCCTTAGTTTCTAACAAAATTTACCTGTTTCGTAATACGTAGCTTAGTTTTTAGAATGCAATGTTTGATGTTGGACAGCTCTTCTTCATTTTACATTAGTAAATCTAGTTCTTAATCAGTTATATTAACAGAGGACCTGATAAAATATTAAAAACTTACAAAATATCGGTTTCTAAATCTTACTCTCTCTTATTACAATCATAGATATTTTTTTCAAAGTTTATTTGATTCCACATGCTATTTTCCACACACGTTTTATTTCAAACGAATTTTGATTGTAAGTCTATAACTTCCATTTTATAAAGTTTTTGATAATAATGAACGTAAATATTCATTTTCTTAAATTATGTTATCAATAGTATCAGCTGGTTATTGTTATTTAAAAAGACTTGTCTTGGGTTAATCACAATAAATGGTTTGAAATCATTAATTATCACCAGATATAATGCTTACAAACCGTTATTGTTATCAGATATTATCAGCGGAGATTTGGTTCTACAGAAGGATGTTGAGAATATCATGAACTGAACATGACAGACGAGGATATTTTAAGAAAAATGAGGACTAAAATTACACTTGTACTAAGAATCAGAAGGGGACAGTTGAAATTTCTGGGACCAATGAGGAAAGAGGAATTAGAGAATTAGATACTCACAAGACATATTCAAAGTAAGAGAGATATGGGTATCTTGTATATTTAAATATGTAATTATTTGTTTATGTTTATTAATTTTCATTTTCGTCTATATAGAATAGCCAGTCAGTTAAGTGCCATAAGTGATACACGCTTGAGCGATCGAGTCCCTTTCGATCCATGATGACTCAGCAGCAGATTTTCCCACAGTAGGCTGCCATTAGTTTCTGCGGTAGACTAGTTACCAACCGAGGCTACAGAACCCTATCTGTCCTGTTTCTCAGAGACATTTGCACGTAAGTAAATGCTGCGAATTCAACTAGAATTCGAACTCGGCTCTCCGATTTCTCATTCCAAGCCGATATCCATTGCACCACAATGCTCATCCATTAAAAATACGGGTAGCAATTGGAAAAATGAAGTCTGCTGTCTTTTCCACGACTTATATGGGAAATCGATTCATTATCATTTTATTCAGTTAGCAATTTTGCAATTCTCACAATTATAGTTCATGATGACATTCAAAGCAGAATAGAACCATGTCCTGTCAGTTCCTTTTGCACTGGACATGTTGAGGGTAGTCGCAGAGGTGGGCTTAGCCTTTGTCTAAAGAGGTAGAACCTATAAGACAACGGTTTGTTTGAATTCAGAGTTTCCATCTTCTAGACTGCTTGCCACCAAGGGTATAGGGCTCGGTCTGTCCTGCTATATCAGCCATAACTGGGAGAAGTGATGGATTCATAATATTCCTAAAGTTAAGTAAATGTAATGAACTCGACTAAAATTTGAACCCAGTTCAATCCTAGCCGCTAAACGTTTTTTCATTACGTGCTTCCATTTCGAAAATTAATTACATTGCGCTTATTATATCTAACCACGACATGTAATTAGGAGAAGTTTCTTTAATGCACCATGTTCTTTTAAGATGGGACCAATCATGGCTCTCCACCAGAAAAATAGATTGTTTCATCTTGAAAGTAAAAAAAGTAAAACACATGAATAAAAGAAAAACTAAAAACTGAAAAAGAAAATTAATAAATAGATTTATTGATCTTTTTAACACCTATCAACCTGGATGTGTCGGTTATTTAAAACCAAAAAATATTTTCGATTTTAAGAATATTCTCTTTGGTAGAAAGTGGATTAATAGTTTTTTGGAGAATAGCAATGATTTTCCCAGAAACAAGTCGTGTAGTTCAACCTATAGTTTGGGGAGAAGAGATGGATTCATATCTTTCCTAAAGATATTCACGCGTAAGTGTATGTAACAAACCAACCTTCAATTCGAAATCGCCTCTCCGCATTTTCAAAACGAGGCACTATACTTTACATGATCCGCGCATCAACGTCAAGAAAGAAAAGAAAAACAAATAATGAAAGTAATAACGAAAGAAGTAGCCCAATAGAGGTAAAAAAAAAAAAGAAAAACGAAATTATAGTCATTATATAAATAGTTACGGAAACAGAATGTGAATAATCGAAAATGTTCAACCCCTGTATGCTCACTTTTTTCCCCATTACATTCTGCCATTACACTTTGCTGAACCGGACACCTTGCCCAAATATCAGATATCAGCCTCACCAAATAAATCCTCTTCTCAAAGTTCGCATCTAGCAAGAGACTACGTAGAGAATCAGTTCCAAATCACCTTGATTCGGTCAACTGAGAGACAGAAGCTGCAAAAAAAACCAAATGGGGAAGAGCAGTTTAAGAAAAATATCTTTCGAAAACACCGGAACTAAAATAAAAGAGACGGCCCAAATAAATGCCAAAGTTCTTTATCCACTGAACCCTCCTATGCTACCAGGCGGTGGCTGCCGACGTCTCTTCAGTTCCAACATAGGATTCATTCCACACAGAAGGAAATATCAACAAGCATCCATAATATTCAGCGATAAGTTCCACAAACAGCAATTAGCAATTTAATTCTATCATTATTCATACTAGTCACCATTTTCCATGCCATAAATTGTCTATAATATCAACACTATCCACATTATCTGTGTCTGTCAGTTATACTCCAAATACTCTGTACTCAATTATGGCCGTCTTCGAGGGCGGCTAGCTAATCCCCGTTGTAGACGCTTGCTCAGCACCCACAGAGCCAACCTTTGGTTAATACTGTAACTATGTTGACGGATCTAGTGGCAGTTTCTGGGAGAGAGCGCGTTATGTGGCATAATCAAGTCTGAATAAAACGAATACGCTCAAACCCTCGGTCATGTTGACTTGTGATTTCGTGCTAGCACAACTACCGACGGCTCCCAAAGGGTCCAGTCTACGCAATTTCACTCACAAGGCTTGGGTCAAGTTTTCAAGCTCTGTGCAAAGGGATTGCCTCCTCCAGACCGATAGCATCAAAAAGTCACCTTCCTGACAAAACGACCATGGGAGATTTGAACCTTCATGGTCAGAAAAGCGAACCTTCTAACCACTCATTCAAGCGCTCACCTATACTCAGTTACTAAAATTAATATCACTACCATCATAATGTTTATCACTATCATTGTACAATACCAACAGCAATAGACCTGTTAATCACTATTTTCTAAATCATTTCCTTTACTTATACCCCCGCTACTACTATCATTATTATCTGTTTTCTTCATTACCGTGTCGTCTCTTTTCAGGACGTTCGTGGCTCTCCACAACTTCCTATCTTTTGTCATTCTAAGCAATGTTTGTCCCCTTTGTATCCATCCTTTTTTGCCATCCATTTGCACAAACTTCTTAGGTAAGTTACACAATGTTTTTCTCTGATCCTCTTGCCCCCCACCAATATATCCTGTGAGTGTCAAATTCTCCAATCTCTCTTTGCTCAATAAGAATACCAGAAATGTCAACTGTCTCTTCTTTATTCAAAATAGAAGTGTTCTTTGTGTCTATGTTTTCTTTAAAACTTCCTCATTAATCATATGTTTTGTCTATAATATTTTCATCATCCTTCTGTAGAACCACATCTTTTTTTCCTCAAGTTGCCTCTTCATCTGTGAGGAAATTGTTCAATATTCAGTGTCATTCAGTATGATTAATATTGTATAGAAGTTCGACCTTTTTTTTTTTTTAGACTGCATCTTTTGCAAGATTATCTATACCACTATCATTATTCATGCCACATTCGACCCTACTATAAACCATACCTCTAAACCTAGTACGGATTGATAAGTGATAAATAAAATACAGGTTTACTGTTCAAGAAATGAAAATGTTGTGTTACAACATCGCCAGGATACAAATATATTCACTGGAACATACTGCGTCCAGAGAATAGCTCCTTATAGCTATTTACGCATAGAAAATCACTGGAGAACTGGTTATCTCAGCTAAACGACCCGACATCGTTATTGTCTTTACAACTATAAGATCATATAAAAAAAATATGCGGCCCTATCTAGACTGGTGTTGTCCAGTCCTCACTAACCTAACTTGACAGAGTTAAAAAGAGATTACATGGCCATGAGGGTGATGAATTATTTTCCACCTTGATACCCTTTTTCGAATAAAGAGATTTGCTTGTAAAATCGGCACCGAAAGGGGTAAATATATACAATAATAACGATGAAAACATTAGCAATAACAATAATAACAGCAAAAATGATAATAATAATAATAATAATAATTATAATAAATGATCTGATGATACACTAGACAGGTCTCTCATGGTTTAATAGAACTGAGGTGTTAAAAATACCTTTATTGTCTTGGGGAATTAAGGTGGGTTAAATAAATAACATTTTTAATAGCACTTGTTAGTCACCTAACCATACCCATCTGGCATGTTTGTTTTACCTGTGTATATCTCTTTTGATGCATTGTTCATTTCTGTTTATGAGTGAGAGTAGTGAAAGAAAATCATGGGAAAGTGATGATTGGGTGTTTTTTTGTTGTTTTTTTTTAGATTGATGATGAGGTAACCAAGGTAATTTTGAAATCACAACTAGATACTTAGAAACGCTCTCAATTCGAGAACATTCGATCGGATTGGATTCTTCGATCTGACCGTAACTGTACCCCACTTGTAAGGTGATGAGCTGCTTAAAAAAGCTCTCACTATATCGTGCATATTTGGATGTGATGCATATATCTGGTATACCCTTATCAAATTAGTTCTCATGGTGATTATTTGACTTTTCAACCCTTAAAGCGCATGAGGATGGTTGCATAAGTAAATTACTAACTTCCTGGCCTGGGAGAATGAAAAGAATGACAAGAGAATTCCATAAGATTTATAATATACTGTTTAATTAATTCCTTTTAGTAACTAATGAACAAGATCGCCATCATATTAAATATGTTTCAGTTTCATGCCTTCAAACTGGTGGCGTTTCATTCGTTTTGGCACGTTCCTTACCAGGTTTTTTTTCTCATTACAAGACAAGCAACGTTTGTATTAAAACTTATAATGTTTTGTTTAAAGAAGTGAGGCATTATGTTGAAATATTGTTTCACACTGTCAAATACTGATTATTTATCCTTTTCTTTTTCTTTTCTTATATCGCGCACTTCTCGCGTAAACCCGTGGAATTTCCACGAAAGAATAATTATGATTTCCTGGGAAAATGTTACTTTGTCATACTACAAATGATAGTAACGTCTTCACACATAAAGGTATTGGATAATAAAATAACGATAACACACAGTGTAATTTTATTAAAATATCTATAAAAGTAATGACCATAGAAGCTACTTTACTGTAATCTTATATTATATTAAACGGGGTATGCACAAACCATAACCAAAATACTGTACGCTACTTTGTGAAAGATTTTGAAAGAAAATTTTCGTTTTTTATTTTTACTGAAAAATCATGGCTCCTTTGTCCATTGTAAACAGAAAAGACCAACTGAGTAATGGCCAAGGATGTAGAGGCCAGAAACATCGTTATTAGGTCGCGGGATACGACAACACACCTACCTATTTTTACTATATTGTACAGTACACACACATATACACACAAACAATTACTGCTACAACTACCAGCTTAAGCTGCTACTGCAGTGGTATTGCTATAGGCTCTCTCCTCCTACTCTCTCACTCTTTACTACCCTTCCATTTGGCAAAGGTGAGAGAAAGGTTGAGGAGAGTAGCGTTTATAGATTATAAAAAGATAGAGTGGAAGGAAAAGCTCGTGTACAGAGTAAGTGCGTTATCTTTCCTCAGTGGCATAACGGACGGAGGAACTAACTAAGTATCTAAGGAAGGAACAAGCAGAATTATTATATGATAAAAATTGGTCTATTTGTTGTTCACTAAAACTTCCTTTCAATTGGTTCGAACATAAGCAACTACAAGTTTTACAGAATGAAGAGGACTCCATCCTCTGAAACTTATGTGTTCTGACTGTCAGGAAAAACAACATTACCTGTTGTTATTGGCGCGTGGTTTATGATATCAAAAGAAGCAAACAAATACATGAACCAATTTCCTGGCGGCACTAAAATGTGTGAATTGCCAAAAATTCATATTTATTGGCTCTTCTCACACCTTACGTAGATTCCTCTCAATGCAGTGACTACAATTATATATTTTCTCTCTGATTACATGGCACTTCACCTTTTTGGCCGGTTCGGATACAAAAAGGGGTTGGCTCTTGAAGTCTCTAGTCGACTCTTAGGGGAACTCGTAATACACAAAGCAAAAGTTGAACAATAATAACAAAAACAATATCAACAAAGACAACAACAAACAACAACAACAATAATAATAATAATAATAATAATAATAATAATAATAATAATGAGGCTGAGGTAGTGATAATGAAGTTCTGACAGGAGAGTATAGTATAGATGGTTCTAGAAACATTTACGATAAATACCATTCCAAAATTATATCTTCATAACATACACACACACACATACACTTATATACACACATACACACAACATCAATAGCAAAGAAACACACTTGAAAACTAAATAAATTAGAAAATGAAAAAAGAAAACAAGAACGAAAAAAAACACAATCACAGTCTGCCTTCACCAACAAACAAATCAACCAAGTTCCAAAATCTCCGTGTGGACTCTGCAGCCGGTGCAGAGTTAATGAAAAATCAAGTTTTATCAGAATTTTCACCGCTATCAGAAACTGGCAGGAAAAGATTAAAAATCCGACCCCCAATATGAAGAAAGAATGCATTTCATTAATTTACAATGAGCAGAGAAGACGCCGAGGAATGACTTGAAATTGAATGGGCTTATTTCTACTTAAAAAAATAAAAATAAAACGTAAAATAAAAAGTAATATAAAAATAATGCACTTTCAATATCAAGAAAAATAAGAATGGTAATGAAGACGCCAGAGATAAAGGTTATAAGATCTTAAGCAATGCTTTCGGGTCACAAGTAAAATACCAATCTTTGCATCGAAGTGTTTGTGAAACTTTTCTGTTTTCTAATCAAAAAACATTTTCACAGTCAGCATACACGTATTTATGAATCTGCTTATAATGATAGGTACATACATACGCTACATTGCATATGGTTAGCGAGTGATAAAAAGTTCTAAGTCCGAACTATTTCCTAAAATCTGATCAGATTACCAAATACCAGAAATTATTTGAAATCTCTTCTTTGTCGGGCTTAGAACGTTTCAGAACACACTTGACCGACCGTACATCAATAAGGCAGCAACTAACGAAGAAAAATAAAATAAAACTAAAAATATTTATTTCAAACAAACAAGTATTTTATTTTTTAGATGAGGTAGTATTTACATTATTTACATTATTCGGACTATTGTCTTCATCTTTGTTTTCATTTGTACGACATTTCGGCCGTTGTACTCTCCGGCCTTCTTCAGGTGCTAGGAATTTCAAACCGAACCCTTTATTACAATCACTTAAGTATACATGGCCCAGTAGATATATGTTAGTTCCATTGACTTGACCCAAAGAATTGTGAGTTTAATACAAGGCTACAGCAGTGGTGAATAAGTAACTTAGAGTCCGGTTTGAGGGAGATAACTCATGACTACAAAAAGGCTTCACACTGGAAATGAGAATGATATACCCCAGTGATTGTAATAAAGAGTTCGGTTCGAAATTCCTTGCACCTGGAGAAGGCCGGAGCATACAACGGCCGAAACGTTGTACAAATGGCAATAAAGATGAGGGCAATTGTCCGAATAGGGTAAACAAGTATTTATTTTACATCATAGTATCCTTCCTTGTTTAATCCCATAAATCCGTGAGAAATATTTATCATATAGATGGAATATTTTACAATGCAAATTTTAGATGAAACCTCAACTTGAAACTATGTGTTTGTTTGGAGCGTTGAAAAGATCCGGCCCAAACCGCTTCTTTAAACCTTAACGTCTTGAATATAGGCAAAGAATCTTGGAAAACGACATGCAAAATGTGTAGAATTGTATGATAAATGTGTTGAACACGCTTTGTGGTTATTCGAATTAATCCGCCTAAAAACTTTACAAAGACCCTCATACACGCACACACATACACACACACACACGCACACACACATGTGTGTGTGTGTGTGTGTGTGTGTGTGTGTGTGTGTGAAAGAGAGAGAGAGAGAAAGAAAAAGAGAGTTGACTATATGGATTGAAATCTGACAAGATTATAGAATAAATTAAGAACAAGGTAGGAAATGTGTCTAAATCTAACATGTTTCACATTTATTATAAGCTTCTTCAGAGATCTAGTTAAAGACAAGAGATGATTTTTTTCTTAATTTAAAAAAAAACTAAAATAGAGTACACTGAAATACGTATATTCACACATTTTACCATTCAAGATTTTTTCTCACACACATATTTCAAAAATCGTCCATTGTTTTAAAAAAAGCTTGATACGTGTATTATCACGCATGCACATACATATAAACGGACAAGCGTTCCTATACGTAAGAACATTTCAATTTAAAATAATCGTTTATTGCTTTATTACACATGACACATATCTGGTCAATAAGAATCAAACCTAAACAATATTCCCGTATACTATCTTGTTGTCT
Organism: Ascarosepion bandense; assembly: GCA_037127315.1. Lineage (NCBI taxonomy): Eukaryota > Metazoa > Mollusca > Cephalopoda > Sepiida > Sepiidae > Ascarosepion > Ascarosepion bandense. The sequence continues at coordinate 177,803 of JBBBDQ010002137.1, forward strand.
TCTTTAAATTAAAAACATTTTACCAACTCTTGTCTTTAATCAGATTTTTGAAGAAGTTTAAATAAAAGTGAAACATATTAGTTTAAGGCACATTTCCTTATTCACTCTTTATTTACTCTAATATATATATATATATATATATATATATATATATATCAAAGAGATAAGGAGATAGGAAGTGACAATTGACTTCACATTTAAATTCTTGGAAACTGTAGCTGTCAGGGAAGCAAGTACTTCAAAATAAATATCTAGAAAACCATGTTCGCTTTATAAACATTCTTCCAATGAGAATAACTCGGAACATCTTCATTCTTCTTGTTTGTATGTGCCGTGTCCTTTCAGGACGTTGGCGATCATGGCTCTCCAGAATATCCTGTTCTTTGTAACTCGGTAAGTTATGCAGTTTTTCTGTCTTTCTTGCCATCCATCTGTCCTGTGAGTAACAATGTTTCTAAACTTTCTTTCCTCATTATGTGCTTCAGAAATTTCAGCTGTCTATTTCTGCTGTTAAGTTTAAGTGTCCTTTTTGTTTCCATATTCTCTAATTTCTCGTCGTTTCCAACATGTTCAGCTCAGAGTATTCTCAGCATCCTTCTGTAGTACCATATTTCCGTAGCTTCAAGTCACCATGTGTCGCAGTGTAAACCACAGGTAGTCTGAAGTTGTTTAAGAAACACAAATGTATTTGAACTGGAATTTGCGGCACAGAATACCTAGCTGGCCAAGTAGACTGGTAAGGTCGGAAACGACGGATGAGGATTCCATAAATGTTTTTACTGAACAACCTGCCCGAGTGAATAGTTTTAAGGTGGTCATTTGCCTGTTCTCTGTAATGGAAACTGTCGTGAACTCGATTAAGAATCCAGCAAGAAATAATACAACAACAACCAAAATAAGAAATAACGAATATATATTAACACAGCAAAATACAATATGTGGAACTCTGTTAGATACGGGTTAGGAAATAATACTATAACTGGGACTCGCAATAGTCGTACGTCAGCAGTCTTTGCTATCTCTGCCTATTGCTCTCCGCTGATCTGCTTATGCTGATCTCCTGCGGATCTCTCACTCTGATCTATCACCTCTTGTGAGGGGAAGTATATGTAGTTGTAGGAAGAGTTCAATCCGTTATAATGGTAATGCCACCATTACACCCCACTCCCAAGTTTGTTTGTTTTTTTTTTTCTATGTCAATCAGTTAAGTGCCATACGTGATACACGCTTGGGTGATCATGTCTCGAAAGAGACATGACTGACTGGGCAGAAGTTTATCCCGCATTGCAACCTACCAGTGCTTTCTGCGGTAGACTGGTTGCCGACCAAGGATATAGAATCCAATCTGTCCTGTATTTAACCCATAACTGGAAGGAAGAGACGGATTAATACCTTTCGCAAGGGTATTTGCGCGTAAGTGAATACAATGGATTCAACTAGGAATTCGAACTCGGCTCCCCGGTTTCTCGTTCCGAGCCGATATCCACTGTACCACAACGCACATCCTTTTTCTATGTAGGAAGCCTTAATATCTCTTTCTTTTGTGATTTATCATCAACGGTTTGGTGAACTTCCTTTTCCTACTAGATTTTCTAGTTTCCGGTACTGTTTAGGGTTTTGTAACTCGAATGTATCAAAGATCGTGTACATAATTTCTTCTTGCGGTGGCGTCTTGGTTTCTTCCAACTGTCTTTTCCTTATTTGATTTATGTGCCTTCCGTGCATGTATTTTGGTCCTTGCATCATGTATAGCATATTTCCGATCCTATTAGTTATCGTACCGGCTTCCCAGTAAGACGTGTTGTTTTTAAACATTTTATAATATACTCTTTCTCCTGGTCTGAAAGTCCTCTTTGGTACGAATGACGTCGGCTGTTTTTGTTTTGCTTCGGTAATAATTTGTCGAATACATATTTTATTTTTCTCGCAAACATCGCCTCCGCCGGTGACAGTCCTGATGGTGTATTATTATTTGGGAGAATCCTATACACCTGTAGAAACTTTTGCTGTGCTTTTTCTGTTGGTATCCCGTATGCCTTTTTTAACGCTTTTTTTAGGGTGTCAAGGATGTGCGTTGTGGCTATCGGCTCGGAACGAGAAATCGAAGATCCGATATCGAATTCCAGTCGAATTCCTTGCATTTACTTACGCGCAAATATCCTTGAGAAAGGTATTAATCCATCTATTCCTTCCAGTTATGGGTTAAATAGCAGGACAGATTGGGTTCTATAGCCTTGTTCGGCACAAGTCTACCGCAGAAAGCAATGGCAACCTACTGCGGGATAAACTTCTGCCCAGTCAGTCATGTCTTTTTCCCAAGCGTGTATCACGTATGGCACTTAACTAACTTAGAGTGTCAACGAATCTCTTCGATTGACCATTCGAACGTGGGTGATACGGTGGAGTTTTTATGTGGTTAACTTGGAACATCTCACAGAAATCCTGGAAGTCTGTGGACGTGAATTGCGTTCCGTTGTCTGTTATCAGACACTATTCCGAACCTTGCGAACAGTTCATGTAGGTAGTTCATAGTGTTTTCTGCCGTTGGATTCTTGTAGCGAAAAAATTCCGGCCACTTGCTGTAGCTCTCTACTGTGATTAGATAATAAAATCCGTTTATAGGTCCCGCATAATCTACGTGGATCCTCAACCATGGTCGATCCATTTTCGGCTAAGGTTTTTGTATTATTGATGGTTCCCTCGCAGCTAGAGCGCAACTCTTACATTTTTCTACCATCAGTATGATGTCTTCATCCATATTCTTCAAATAAACGTAGCTTCTCATTAAAGCTTTCATACGATTTTTTCCATGATGTCCCATATGGAAATCCTTTAGTATTCTTTTTTGTAGTGTCTTATGTATTACGGCTCTCTCATTATACATTAGTACGTTGTCGCAAAGCGAAAAACTGACGGAGAGACTTTTGTCTCTTTCTTGTATTTTTTTCTCGTACTTTTAATGAAGTCGTCCCTTTCCGCCTCGTTCCTAATTTTTAGTAACGTCACTGGCAGCTCTCGTAGTGTGTTTCCCAGTGCTGTTCTCATTTCGCCTTCTGATTGTAGTGCAGCTATTACTGAATTTTCCAGCGGTTCATTATTCTTTGGCACTAATCTTGATAACCCGTCTGCGTGTCCAATTTTATTGGAAGGCAGGTATTCCAATTTGAAGTTGTAATTAAGTAATATGGTTCCACATCGTAACAGCCAGTTTGCTGTGTATGTTGGTAAGCCTTTCTTCGAACTGTAGATTGTCAACAACGGTTTAGGATCAGTCTGCAGAGTGAAATGTCTTCCATAAATGTACCTGTGAAATCTGATTACAGTAAATATGACCCTAGAGGCTCTTTCTTGATTTGTGAATAGATTTGGTAATAGTGTTCTCGAAGCGTGTGCGACAGGTCTCTTCATTCTGTCTGGCATTTTGTGTAATAGACAAGCACCTACACCATACGACCTCTCACCACTCGCTATTATTAGTTCTAAATTTGGATCGCAGTGTGTCAAAAATAAGTCTGACGTTAATGCTTTAATAATTTCTTCAAACGCTTCTTGGTATTGTGTTGTCCAACTCAATTCTTGTTCTTTTTTGAGTAATCAATTTAATAGAGCACTCAATTTACGCATATTGGCAATGAATTCCTGGTAATAATTTACCAACCCTAGGAAACTTTGAAGTTCCGCGATATTTTTCGGTGCAGGCATATCCTTTATTGCTGTCGCTCTTCCTGGATCCGGCCTTCTTCCATCCTTGTTTGTAATGTGCCCTAGGTAATAATTTCTTTTAGAAAAAGACGCATTTTTCTCTTGAATTTTTAATTCATAGCTTTGAAATACCTCTTGAATGTGTTTCGTATGTTGTTCGACGCTGTCGCTCTTTATTAGAAGTTCGACTAGATATGCTATGGCGAATTCTAATCCAACTAACATTGTATCAATCGTTTGTTGGAAAATCGCTGGTGCTACTTTAATTCCAAAAGCAAGCCTTTGAAATCTATACAAACCTTTGTGCGTATTAATGCATAGTAGTTTAGAGGTCTCCTCATCCACTTGTACTTTCGCTTAGATCAATCTTTGAGAAATATTTGCCGCCGTTTAAACTTGTGAACACTTCCTCTGGGCTGGGAAGTAGGTGGTGGTAATATTTCATTGTGTTGTTAAGCCCTGTTGAAAAATCTGAGCAAACACGAATTTCGCCTGATTTTTTCTTAACATAGACGGTCGACGCAGCCCACTGGCTGAATTCTACTTTCGTTAGTATCCCTGTTTCTACAAGCCTATCCAGTTCCTTTTCAATATTTCCTATTGATGCAAAGGGAACATTTTCTTTTTAAATATTGGTTGTGCGCCATCTTTCAATTCTATTTTTGCTGCTACCTTTTCACATCTACCCAATCCTGGGGAAAATGCGTCGGGGGAATTTTCTTTTAGTTTTTCTTTTAATTTCTCTGCTTCTGTAGGTTCATTTCCTACTTTATGACAGAAAGTATTAATAGGTATGTCTCATAAGTCAAATTTTTGCATCCAATCGGTGCCGAAAAGGTTCTCAGTATTTTTTAAAACGAATATTTTGAATTGTTTTGTTTTTCCATTGAATGCTACATTCGTGATTACCTCTCCTTCGAATTCTATTCTTTTTCCTGGTACTGATCTTGCAATTTTGTTTGTACGTAGTATGGTGGGCTTATTCAGTTTTCTCCATGTTTGTAAACTAATGATAGTCAGATCGGAGCCTGAATATAGCTGGAGTTTGATCCTTTTGTTTAGAATTTTTACTACTACGTATTTTCTTCTGTTTATTTTGTCCTCAAGTTCCGTTCTGGCAGCTCTTAACCTGATTCTGTTTCCAGTTCCAGTTCTGCAATGCAAAATTTTGTATGCTATTATATGCTGAACAGGTAACGATACATGCAGTCTTTGTACCAGTGAAGCGTTCCACATCTATAACATGGACTAGAAGGAGTTTTCTATTTGAATTCATAATTATTCTGAATTTTTGTTTTGGGAGAGTAAAATTGTGTGTTTCTGTTTTGACTTTTCTTTGGGTAGGGTTGCAAATGTGTCTTTCTGTTTACTTTTCGTATATGTTTGACGCTCGATTCTTCTATGCCCCTTGAGTCTTTTTTGACGCTTAAACACCACTGACAATCTTCTGCTAGTTTTTTGCAACGTTAGTTCTGGCTCGTTTTGTAGTTTTGTCAAAATTCTTTTTCTCATTTCGGAGTCTTTTGTTGAGATTACCCCCTGTACAAAAATTAAACACTTGAAATTGTCTGACGAGAGCTCTGATAGTATTAATGTTATTAAATAATAATTAAATATTTCGATAACTCTAGATACATATAAGCCAATCGTCGCAGTGTTTATTTACAATTGCTGCGAATATGGTGTAGTCTTCATTGTCTTTCTTAGTTAGGTTGAAGCATTTCCACCTTTTATGGAAAGTGAGGTCTTCGGGCTGAACAGTTCTGTTTAGCATTTCCCTGTTACCTCGAAAGCTAATTCGTTGGTCTTTTTGGGCAATATGTAGTCAACGAACTTTGTATGTTCGGACGTCCCTAGTTTTCTTCATAACAACCTCAATTTCTTTGTGTCTGATCATGTCTCGCAGTCAATTTTATAAATGTCCTCGTATCTCTTAAATTTTTCTTCGAAGGTTTTATCCTCGTCAGGAGAGTATTTGATATCTTCAATAGAGTTCCATATTACGTTCTGAGAAAATGTAGACTCTTTTACGCTGTTCTGTATTTTGTTGTTTCTAACTTTTAATATTAATGTGTCTGGTTTTATTTTTTTGCTGCATTTCTATTTGTTTCTCTTCCAATCTTTGTTGGAATTTGAATTGTTTTTAACAGTTTAACAATTGCTGCTTGGAAATTCATTTTGTCTTATTTCTGTGAGGAGGAGAAAGAAAACCTTCTTTTTTTTGTCTTTACGTATTTGTGCAGGGAGATATTTCCTTTAACCATGTCACCACTTCGTATGACGACTGTATTTCAAAAACGTGAATTCTTTGAGTTTCTTGGTCGCTTTTTGTCGTTTCGACTGTTACAGAAAAAAATTCCTTTATCTCTGTGTACTTTTTTTTAATATTTCGTCGTCACTTGTCGTGGGACAATGTTTTTCTTTTGTTTTTTTTGTTTGTTTTTTTTGTTTGTTTGTTTGTTTGTTTGTTTGTTTTTTTGTTATTTTTTTGTAACTCCGCGTGGATTTTTTAGTCTTCGTGACCCCTGTCGTGTGGGACGCTGTATGTTTTTCTTGTATATCTCCGCGTAAATTTGTTCGCTACTCGTCGTGGGCGACTGACGTAAAAATGCATTTTTCTTTTTTTATCCTCTCCGTGTGAATTTGTTCGATTCTTTGTCGCCACTTGTCGTGGATCCAATGAAGAGTCCAACAAGAAATAATACAACAACAACCAAAATAAGAAATAACGAATATATATTAACACAGCAAAATACAATACGTGGAACTCTGTTAGTAGAACGAATAAATACGGGTTAGGAAATAATACTATAACTGGGACTCGTAATAGTCGTACGGTAGCAGTCTTTACTATCTCTGCCTGTTGCTCTCCGCTGATCTGCTTATGCTGATCTCCTCTCACTCTGATCTGCCACCTCTTGTGAGGGGAAGTATATGTAGTTGTAGGAAGAGTTCAATCTGTTGTAATGGGTAATGCCACCATGACAGAAACTCTCCCCATCACAGATCCACACCTTTTACAGGTGCCACATGTCAGATGATGCTACAATCGCAGAGCTTTTTTTTTTTTGGATAGATGTATTTCCGTCTCTATCTATGGCTCCTATAACAAGCTCGTTTACTCTTTCTCGTGTCAAACCGCTATCCACTACACCACCCGCACAACTCAGTTTCTTTTCAGGTAATAAGTAATTCTCAATATTTTGTTATAATTATTGGAAGTTTATTTACGTTATTACTTCTATGGTAAATTGCATATTATATATCATAAATATCTTATAATATATAATTAAATATTTCGATAACTCTAGTGCATAAAAAGCTATACATTCAGTTAAAAGTAAAAATAAAATTATTCTTGATAATAGTTAAGAGCAGAGGCAAACGGCTCAAACATCCACATGTAACGAAAATGCTAAAAATAATAGAAGCATTATTAATAATAAAAAAGGAAAAGCCAAAACTCGACCATAAACACGGCCACAATGTGGTGACCGTGTTTGGAAAATAGAAAACATTCCTGTCACTATAGATACACTTAGATAAAATTCTATAGATTTAGTTAAAAATTTAAAAAAATTATCCTTGATAATGGCTAATAGAATAACTGAAAGCACTTGGATATAGAAAAAGTTTGAAAATATTTCGTATTTTATATCCAAAAAAATATACAGTTGTACCAACAGAAGAAAAACTGAATAAAAAGCTTAATCGCAGTAGCTTGTCAGTCGTCCTTAATGAAACTTGTATAAAATAGGAATTGCTACCCAAATACACAGTTACCATATATATTCGGTTCAGTCATAAATAATTCCCATTTTTGTTTACGAACATCATTCTTAAAAGAAATAAAATAAAATTGTATTTTATTGCATTTTCTATTCAACATTATTTGTAATTATTTGTTTCCACTTGTCAGACAGACCTTCGATAACTTTTGAGTAAAATTCCGTTGGCTTTCATGAGAAAAATATTTCAACACGCCTTTAAATCTGGTTTTAATTCAAGATAATCTGTTTTTTCATTCATTTAATTTCATTTCCTATCAGAGTGTTTTGTGGCGATCGAAAACGATAATAATTGTTTGGTGTAAAGTCAGCTGAATATGGCGGCTGATATAGAATAGACCAGCTGAATTACAAAGTTTTTTGTGTGTTATTCTTGTTGTATGCTGTCTTGCGTTGCCATAAAAGAAACCGGCATTTTTCCTCTTGACGAGCGCAGCGCGTTTTTTTTTTTTTGTTTTTGTTTTTTTTTCAAACCTTATGACACAGAAAACATGAAACGGGTATACAGTGTGTCCATAAAGTTCGTGTGCACTTTAAGAAATTATAACTTTATTTGTATTATAAATTTTTCACATGCACACGAACTTTATGGACACCCTGTATTCGTTCCATCGTAATAGAATCTGGAAGAATAGTCTGTTGATTGTTTAGCTCTAGATAATGTCTAGTTCCCGTTGCCATGCTCTATCTGGACAAAAATCAAGTCAAAATAAAATTATTACTGCCGTATCTGGGCTTGTGCTACCCAATCCTCACTGTCAAATCCTACAGTTAAAAGTGTTTACACTGCATTGTAAGTAATGAATTATTCGCCTCTCTTCAACCCCTATCTCACAAATGAAACGTTGACAGCTTTTCACTACTATATCGCTATTATTATGACTGATATTCCTTAGTTCAAGCAGCTCAGGCCTTCACAGCTAGGACACACCAAGCCATGTTTTCGGTTGCAAACCATTCCTTTCATTTTCCTTTATCAAAAATGTAAGTAGCACTCAGACAGCCTCTTACTATTACTTTGCGGAATAAATTCACGAGAGAGTGCAACTACAATCCTACAGGGTCAACAAATATCTATTCTACTCGTCCTCATAATATTCCCTTACTTTTCCCCTTTCTTTATAATCCCAATAAGTAACCGCCTAGCTTGAGTAGTCCTTGAACCTTGTATTGGGTGAAATAACAGTAAAATCAAACCATATGGCAACATGGAACGGGTATATTAGCTCCATTACAAAAGAATCTGGAAGAATAGTCTATTGATTGTTTAGTTCTAGATAATACCTAGTGCCAATATCTAAACTTATTTATAAATGAAACTTTGTCCCTGTGTGTGTGCCTGTGTGTGTGCCTGTGTGTGTGTGTGTGTGTGTGTGTGTGTGTGTGTGTGTGTGTGTGTGTGTGTGTGTGTGTCCGTGTCCGTTACCTATAAACTCCGAAACGGCTGAACCGATTTTCTTGAAAATTTACACAGTTGTACTATAAGCGTCTGCGAGTGTTCTTAGCTAGGTTTTGTGTCGAGGTATCCCCGATAAATATTAAAAATCGATAATCGAAAAAATCGGGTTATAGAAGGAGTGGTTCGATTTTAATCAAATTTGATACACAAATAGACAAAGTCATACGAAACGGTATTCAGAAGTTTCAAGGTTGCAGTTCTTAAAATAATGCAGAAAATTGATAATATATATATATAAAAGGCAAGATGTTTGTGTTTTTTGTGTTTATCTGTCTGTATGTCCTTTATACAAATCCACAATTTTTATCCAATTCTCACCAAACTTCACACAAATATCCTTTAGGCTGAGTCTGAGCTTCAGGACCATATATTCGTTTTAGAACTTTCATTACACCCGAGCAACGCCGGGATATACTGCTAGTGTTATTATATAGTAGTCCTTTAACCTTGTATTGAGTGAAAAAACAGTAAAAATATACCTTTATTCTATGGTGTAGCTCTTTCGGTTGGTTGTGAAGATTTATCCTTGTCAGTCCACTGCCTTTTTGTGCTGAACATTTTTGTATGCAACCCTGTTATGATATATTTTATGATCGATTAATTAAAATCATGCATTTGTCATTACAATTTGTTCCTCAAGATAAAAATTACTGATAAATCGACATAATATATAATTAAAATATATCCAGACTTGGCCAAAGATCTACATGCAAAGATTAACATTTCTCCATTGTTTAAGGATATTAGATCAGTAACATTTAACTAATGTAAAAAATACGATTAGAAGAAATATTACATCATTCTCAAGTCTGAAACAGTGTAACACGGAGTTTTGATTAGTTTGAAAGCTGTGCAGTTTTTCTAAAGAACAGTTCTCAGAAATATTTTATACATTAAAAATAAGTAAAAATCGTCAGTTTCTGGCATCGAAAGAACCAGGATATTAACATTACACTGAAAGAGTTTCTCAGAGTGAGACATTTCAGTTGAAACGGGCTGTAGCAAAACTGGTTTGTAATGCTACCTCTTGTATATAGGAGAATTTCTAACAATGCCTATTTATTGTCGGATTACCAACAATACATATTTATAGTAGAATTACCAACAATACATATTTATAGTATAATTACTAATAACACCTATTTATGCTAGGATTACCAACAATAACTATATATCTATTACCAACAATAGATTTTATATGGAGTTGAAGGCATACAGTTACGTTCAAAATATTTAGATTTCGGCATTAAATAACCTGGTGAGGTGTTAATATTCCTCTAAAAATCAATCAATCAATTTTTATGTTATTAAAAGTCACAAGTTGGTGGCTCTTATTCTAAACCAAAGAAAAGTAGTCGTTACAAAAATAAAACAACTCCTAAAGATGACCCGCTTCTCAGTGGCACCAATACAGTTCATAAGATTGTTTCTTACACATTTGTGAATGAACGTGGCTTTCCTGTGCCTCGACTATAAGCACTTTCACGGCTTCTGCTCCAATGAACTTAGATCACTGGTGTCCCCTAGGTATGAATTTGCTCGAGATACTAGATTAGCCACTAGGTCCCACCCTTTTACTGTGAAACAGATAAGATGTAACCACAATTTCTACTCCCACAGCTTATTTCCTAGCACTTCCCGCCTGTGGAACTTCCTTCCATACACTTGCTTCCCCGACAGCTACAATCTCCAGGAGTTTAAATGTAAGGTCAATAGACACCTCCTAACACACTAACTCGCATCCATTCTCTTAAACACCCTTCCCATCTACCCAACCCCATCCTCACTATCTTTACCCGTCTATCACCCTCCTGACATTTCCTATATCTAACCACACTTTCCAATCATTTTCCTCTATGTAACCCTCTGCGCAATAGTGGCAATGGAATGCCTTGCTTGGGGTGAAATAACTAAAAAAAAGAAAAGATCCTGAAAATCTCCCCAGAAACCAAGATTGCCAAGATTAGTTGAAAAGGAGAAAAAAGCATTCACCAAAATTGGACAAAGGAATAATGGGGAAAACATTATATTCTCTGTTGAATTCATACTGCAGCAGGGTTTTTTGTGTGTGCCAAAAGGCCTGCAAGAAAGAGAAATGCAGAAAAATATATTATGCAAAGTCAGAAACACTATCCAGCCAGATAAATTTTAGAACTGCTAGTTTATGTTTCCTGAACCTTAGAATAACCATGAATAGTCAAACGTATCTGGAACTGTTGCAGAATAAACTAGAGAATCACCTGCACATATATGGTTGCAGTATATTCAGCGACGTGTCAAAGTTTTGTGATTTTTGATAATGCATGGGGCTAACTTCTTGCTTATATTCCCATTCTACTAAGCAAAGTACAAGAATATCTTAAGAAGGTAAGCTTAAAGATTACTGCGTTGGAATGACCTGGCAACAGCCCTGACCTTTATCCCATAGACGATTGTTCGGATTATATAAAGGATGTGGCTGCAGATAAAGTGTCAACCAACGACAAGGCTTCTGTGGACGTTTAATGCATGGGGCTAACTTCTTGCTTATATTCCCATTCTACTAAGCAAAGTACAAGAATATCTTAAGAAGGTAAGCTTAAAGATTACTGCGTTGGAATGACCTGGCAACAGCCCTGACCTTTATCCCATAGACGATTGTTCGGATTATATAAAGGATGTGGCTGCAGATAAAGTGTCAACCAACGACAAGGCTTCTGTGGACGTTTAATGCATGGGGCTAACTTCTTGCTTATATTCCCATTCTACTAAGCAAAGTACAAGAATATCTTAAGAAGGTAAGCTTAAAGATTACTGCGTTGGAATGACCTGGCAACAGCCCTGACCTTTATCCCATAGACGATTGTTCGGATTATATAAAGGATGTGGCTGCAGATAAAGTGTCAACCAACGACAAGGCTTCTGTGGACGTTTAATGCATGGGGCTAACTTCTTGCTTATATTCCCATTCTACTAAGCAAAGTACAAGAATATCTTAAGAAGGTAAGCTTAAAGATTACTGCGTTGGAATGACCTGGCAACAGCCCTGACCTTTATCCCATAGACGATTGTTCGGATTATATAAAGGATGTGGCTGCAGATAAAGTGTCAACCAACGACAAGGCTTCTGTGGACGTTTAATGCATGGGGCTAACTTCTTGCTTATATTCCCATTCTACTAAGCAAAGTACAAGAATATCTTAAGAAGGTAAGCTTAAAGATTACTGCGTTGGAATGACCTGGCAACAGCCCTGACCTTTATCCCATAGACGATTGTTCGGATTATATAAAGGATGTGGCTGCAGATAAAGTGTCAACCAACGACAAGGCTTCTGTGGACGTTTAATGCATGGGGCTAACTTCTTGCTTATATTCCCATTCTACTAAGCAAAGTACAAGAATATCTTAAGAAGGTAAGCTTAAAGATTACTGCGTTGGAATGACCTGGCAACAGCCCTGACCTTTATCCCATAGACGATTGTTCGGATTATATAAAGGATGTGGCTGCAGATAAAGTGTCAACCAACGACAAGGCTTCTGTGGACGTTTAATGCATGGGGCTAACTTCTTGATTGTATTCCCTTAAGAATCAAGTGGGAGGTGGATAGTACTAAGAAATATAAGAAAGGATGATATTTTAAATATGTAAACATATAAAATAGATAAAACATGACATAAACACTTTATTCAAATTAAATATAAAGTAAATTTGTATTTCATTCTTTGATTAGATGCTCTCCTGATATGGTCACCTGGAGACGTCTAACCTTCTGTCCCTCCTTCTGAGCACTAATGAGCATATTTATTCATGAAGATGTCCCATTCTACTATGCAAAGTACAAGAATATCTTAAGAAGGTAGAGCTTAAAGATTACTACGTTGGAATGACCTGGCAACAGCCCTGACCTTTATCCCATAGACGATTGTTCGGACATATCTGCACATAAAGTGCCAAGGCTTCTGTGGACGTTTATAAAATGCGTCAAGTCTATTGGGATTTCACCAAAAAAATTTCAGAATCTGAATTCTAGCATTACGCGTCTTGAAGCGGTTATAAAGTTAAAAAAATATCCATACAAATAATACTGAAGATAATATAAAATAAATGGTTTTTAATAAATTTGATGCATTGGATAGAGTATTTCTAATTATTTTTATTCTAGTAAGATGTTTTTAAAAAATGTTGTGTTGTCATAAAATTTTAGCCATGAGTTTACATTATATATTTGATATATTTCATTTTATAATAATAGTTACGTAAATTTTTTATGTATCATCGATATATCAAAAAGTGGTTATAATTCAATTTCACGCCCGTGTGTAAGAAATTCGGGATGAACTTGTTCTTGCATTATAATGTAGCAGAATATCAAACCAAACATGTTATAGGCAGTTTAATTCTTGATGTTATGAAAAAATTAAAATATAAACAATGTTTATTATCTGTATAAATACATGGAGTCGTTAAATTCACTATACCGAAGGAAACCGAAATATGTCGATCTGAGCCGGATCATGCCGAATCGAATCGGGTTTAGTCGAGGCAGCTGGCGACACCTTCCAGCATCCAAAGAAAGAATTAACGTAAATCTTACACGTTGACGCATTAATCAGCCGTGACAGAAGAACTGATGAAGTTAGCACAAGTTTGAGGCAAACAGAGATTCAATTAACACGTTGTGCCAGTTCGGGTAAAATCGGTTTTTCAAGTTCCTTCGCCTCGTCTCCAGTTCGCATTCTTTCTTCTTCTTCTTCTTCTTCTTCTTCTTCTTCTTCTTCTTCTTCTTCTTCTTCTTCTTCTTCTTCTTTTCTCTTCCCCTCACCACATTAATCTAGAGGCAGGAAAATGCTTTAGTTTCTCTATCCAGCCTCCCTTGGAATATTTCAACTGCCTTTTGCGTCACGTCATCTTCACTAGGCGAGATGGTTCGTCAACCAGCCACCGCTTACGACTTCTTGCCTTCTTTGCGGCTCCGTGGGCAGCAACACACAACACAAGATATTCAGATCTTCATCATGTAAAAGTCAACGGCGCACAATTTGGTGATTAGAACCAATTGTTGTCAGAGCGAGTGCTTCGTCACCGAGTACTGTTGAGGAGTAATTAAGGATGCTGGCATCGTCGATGAAACAATTTACGTATTCTTGCAAGCTTCTCGACGTGCATATCTTCTCATTGATTCTGTTAGTTTTTCTCATTTATTGTTTTTCTGGTTCTTAATGACAGATCAAAGTTTTCTCATTTCGCTAAGGTTTGAGTAATCATTCCTTTTGCCAAACATACAAAGAAAAACAATGAATCGAAGATTTTACAAGTATTGGCGAATCGCCGTCAAGTATTTCTTTGCTTGACTCTGTTTATTCTGTGTATGAAATTATAAATATTCGAGAGTAATTTTTAATTACTTCTAAAATATTTTTGACTAAATAGAAATCTCTCTCTCTCTCTCTCTCTCTCTCTCTCTATATATATATATATATATATATATATATATATATATATATATTACGAGAAAGTCAAAGAACACGTCCACTGTTCAAGCATTTGCTTTTATAAAGAGTGCTCGATACAGTGTAGAGCTTAGTATTGTAATTTTGTTATTACAATGCTTTATAAAAACATAATATCACTATACAAAAGAGGAACAGTTCTGTTCCGAAACATGAAAGTTTTTGTGTAGTGATATTATATTTTATAAACCATTGTAATAACAAATTTACAATATATATATATATTTCTCAGCAGAAGTGTCGTAAGCATGTTTAAACATACAAAAAGAACATATGAGTACAATAAATACCATTCTAAGTATAGTGTGAGACTTTATGATAAGCTTTTTTTCTGGAGGGGTTAACATTAATGCAGAAAATTCAGGGATCGCACTATACTATATGAAATCGGCTTATACACGAGTATACACGATATGAAAGAAAGACTAAGAAAATAAAATATAACTAAACTTTAAATGTTTGAAAGTGTGTGTGTGTGTATGTGTGATTTAAATAGTATTTTTGTCTTCTCAAACATCTTTTCATCTATTTATCTATCTATCATAGCATTTTTAATTCTCTTTATTTTGTATCTATCTATCTATCTATCTATCTATCTATCTATCTATCTATCTATCTAACGTAGGTTCAAAAGAGTTTATACAAGTTTTAAGTAGAAACTACAGCAGATATCCAATGTGAAATAATAATGACAGTTTCAAGATTTCGTCAGGAAGACAAGAGAATGAGATGTTCAGCGGAGAAGACAATGTTCGTTTATTCTATTTTGAAGCCAATATTAAGTTATTGAGCACTTGCAATTACCAAGTGATCATCCCAAAGGTGAGCGAACGGAAAGAATGTTATTTAACTGCAATGATCAAGTAGCATTCAATATTTTTATGTTCGCAAATGGTAAAGCACTCGACTGAAAGTACAATTACGTGATATTCGCGCGTTATTTTTTCACGTTTGTACAAACAAAATGTCTGCAAACGTGAACGTCTTTCCTTAATGCTGGTAAGCCGAAAAAAAACATATTTTATTTTCCTTTGTGAATCGTATTATACTGCAAAAATAGTTACATACCCTTTTCCAATCTTGTTCATTACAGATAATCGAATATTTTTCATAGAGGGCGATTTCCCATTGGTCTCTATAGACAATGCTTAGATATCGAAGAAAAATTAGTCAAGTTGGGCAATAATTCTTATTAAATAGATGCGCATAAGTGGCATTTTCTGTTCATTATTAACGTGGAAACACAACCGAACATTCTTTCGCACACGAGAGAACCTTTTGGTTTTTGTTAAATAGAACAGAAATACCTGTGTGTACACGTCTGTTCTATTTAATAAAAGTTCGTATATATATATATATATATATATATATATATATTGATTGATTGATTTTTAATTACTTAGTTTCTGGCCATAATAAGGTTAAACCTGTGCACATTTGTATTAAAAAGTGTTCGATACAATTATATTATAGAACTTTTGAATATTTTCCATTTGTAAACTAGTTATTACGCGACCTAGGTTTCTACCATGAGTGGTGTCTTCAGACAATTTGCAATAACTTATGGCCGGTAGTATATATATATATATATATATACTACCGGCCATAATTATTAAGCCACCCAAGTTCTTTTACAAAAATTATGTATTTCATACTATTTTTAGTATTTATTGTTCTTTTGTTAATACTGCACAATAACATGTGCATTAAATGAACTGTTCTGGTGTCTAGTTTTTGTGCTCTCTTCCCCATGCTAGTCTCTTCGTCTTATTAGCTGGTCGAAGCAAAAGTTTCCTAACTACCTTGTAAAATTTTGTAAAATAATAATAACAATAAAACATTCTATTTTCATTTAGAATTATCCACTTAGCAATAAATACTAAAAATAGTATTAAATAAATCATTTTTTAAAAACTAGGGTGGCCTAATAATTATGGCCGTAGTGTGTATATATATATATATATATATATATATATATATATATATATATGTGTGTGTGTGTGTGTGTGTGTGTGTGTACTGATGCAGCAGATAATTATCTAAACATATATTGTTAATATAAAAGACAATGAATGTCCATTATGCTTAATCATGAGCCGTTGTAAGCATCGTATTTTGTCTTCAATTTCTGGTGAAAATAATGACAAACATTTTCCAACATTTGCATATTTTTATTACGCTGGTTCTAAGCTTTCAGCTCACATGAGCCATCTTCAGCATGGTTGTAGGGACATTAATTTACCTGTCAACTTTCTGAACATAGCTTTATTAAACAACACTTCTCAGAAAAGCATGGCCATGTACTTAATATTAGACAGATTTTAGTCGATAATACAATGATACTCACACATGCACACAGTAAAAAGGACCTTCAGATATTGGAGGCCATCTACCTTAAATCAAAGCAAACCACACTCAATAAAATCACATTTCAATCTAGTCACAACAAATTACATTTCATTTAGTCATATGGTTTTGTTGTTAACATTTCAGTCTTTCACGTGGCGTGACGTCATAGAACCGCATTACTAATTTTCAACCTGCGAATGTTATTCGGTGACTGTTATCGGCGCATACCAATGTTTTATGTTAACACAAGAGAATATTATCTTTGATGGTTAATATATTTATATTAACGTCCCTACAACTGCTCTGAAGATGGCTCACGTGAACCGAAAGCTTAGAACCAGTGTAATAAAAAATATCCAAATTTTGCACAATTTTTGCATTTATTTTCACCAGAAATTAAAGCTAAAATATGATGTTTAGAACGGCGCATTATTAAACATAATAGAAATTCATTGTCTGATTGTCCAATATATTGAAAGAGTATTTTGAATAAATTGCTAGGCCTGCAAGAATGTTAGTTCATTAGACAATTTATCTTACATATTTATCTTACATATTTATCAGTCTACCGTTCATCTTTGCTTAGAATATTGCTGCCACATCTGGGGCTCCTGCAATATATTTAGAGATTTTTGATAAAATACAAAAAAGAATCTGCAATTTTATGTGTCCTAATCTTGCATATCGACTTCGGTCACTTTGCCATCACTGTAACGTAACTTCCGTGTGCATTTTCTATAATTAATTTCCAGGTCATTTTCTGATAAACCTTTATCTCTAGTGCCTAGACATTATGAATTCAAGCACAGTAATAGATCGGCAACACGGTCACAGCAATTGACATGGCTAGATGTAACCGTTTCTCAAGTGCTAGACTGCTACGTGATGTCAGTTCTTCAATACGGCTGTGAATGCTGGACAATATCATCGAAAATGAGGACAAAACTGGAAGCGGCCGAAATGTGGTTCTACAGAAGGATGCTACGGATATCGTGGACTGAGCATACAAGCAACGACGAGGTGTTAGAAAGAATGGCAAGAAAAAGGAAATTGATGCTGAGCATCAGGAAGAGACAACTGAAGTTCCTGAGACATGCAATGAGGAAGGAGAGCCTGGAGATCCTGATACTGACTGGACAGATAGAAGGAAGGAGAGACAGAGGAAGGCAGCGGATAACATATTTGCAGGGTCTGATCAGGTGGATGACGGAACGGGGATTGCCAGGAGCAACAGGAGCAAACATACTAAGAGCCACAAGGGATAGGGAGACGTGGAGATCCATGATCGCCTACGTCCTGAAGGGACAGGGCACATAGAAGAAGAAGAAGATGTAACCGTAAGTTCTATAGTAACAGTTTCTTCAATCGCACTTCTCTCTTCTAAAACTCTATTCCGACCTCTTGCTTCCCAATCAAGTTTGGTCTTCTAAAATTTAAATTAGACCCTATCAGGATTAATTATCCCTGGGCAGAATCATAACAATATAAGATACACATATTACACTGGTTTGAGTTCATACAAAGAAGAAACACTATAGGATCTCTTACACAAGGTAGTAAAGACAAGCGAGAAGGAAGCACTAATAATCAATTGTAAAAAAACATGAATTAAGGTTATAAGCAAAACAAAAGCCCAAGATGCAAACTATGAATTGGAGAGATCATTATCAGAAAGGTGCAGAAGTAATATTTAGAAAATGTCTTAACAGAATACGATACCGAAATTAATCTGAACATTGAATAGCCAACATTACCTTTCAAAATTTAAGCAAAGTACGAAGAAACGGGAAATTTTTGTTCGAAACAAACAAATAATTCTGAATAGTAATGAATGCTGAGCGAGATTAAGTGAAAGTTGAATGGAACATAAATGTGGATGCTGAGAATACCAGGGACAGATTACGTAAGCACAGAAGTTTTAAGTAAAACAGAAGCAAAAAAGACACTTAAAATCAGAGAGGGCAAGATTTTTTTCTACAGCGGGATGCTGAGAATACCGTGGAGGACGCTTGTAAGCAACGAGAAAAATGGAAACAAAAAAACCACTTAGAATCAGAAAGAGACAGCTGAAATTTCTGTGACACATAAAAAGAAAAACGGTTTTGGAAAACTTAACATTTACTTGACGAGCTTGGGTAGGAGGGACAAGCCCTGCTGAGGGCTAAAAGAGATAGGATATTGTGGAAAGTCATGATTCTTCACGTCCTGAAATGACTTGGCACATAAAAGAAGATATCGTGTAAACGTTCTGAGATTCTAACTAGTGATGTGTTCATCCAAGAGACAGAAATTACAGCGAGTTTCGATTGACTACATATTAAATATGCGCATAGGATTTAACTCCAGAGCGGTGCTAACACGGCAGTGATGGACGAACTGCTCCTTAAACTAAAGTCATCGGCCAGAACAAACGGTTTCCCGTTGGAATATGAAATCAACGGCCACGTCTCCATGACGACGGCAACGTCGGAGAACATCAACTGCGACCTGACCTAAATAGGAATACGCTGTACGAGACACACTATGTATGAATGAATACCTCTCCTAGTTTCAACTTAGATATTGGCACACAACTCAGGAGCTCAGCCTCGTAGTGACCTTACGAACGCACCCGATCAGGAGACATGATGATGATATATTGAATATCTACCATCATTGTTTGGTTTATACCATTTTCATTATAAAAATGTTAACTTGTATAAATCTGATATAGTATATTTATATAAATATCTTTATCTATATATCAAAATGAAGCTATAAAGATTGCATCAATAACACACTGAAAAAGCAAGCGTCTTTCAGGAATTGAGAAAGCTAGCTCTAGATCGTTCATTTTAGAAGAAAGCATTGCACAGTGTTAAGGCAGATTTTTATATTAATCATGAAAGACTTAAGGGAGATTTTCGTAAGGGTCTTGATGCTAATCTCCCTTAGAATGTTAGCTCTATCTGATCTTATCTGCAATGAATGTGGTTGCGTCTGTCTAAGTAGACCAGGCCTTAGAAATAATCAAATACCTCACACACAGGCAGAAGTCTGTGACTAAACGTTATGATGCGTTTCTCCTGGCAAAGAGTGTAAAGAAAATGCTCCAGTTAGTGTCATATGAAAGCTCACCAAACTATTACTGCAACAATTACCGTTAGAGGCGTCTAACGTCACCACCTTTGAACAAGCGAATGTAAGACGTTACCAAAAGGAAAAACCCACATCTGTGCTGTTCATAATGCAGTGCATTCATAGTTCAGTGCAAAAGCCAAGAAATTAGGATCATAATGAATGACATGAATGTCAAGGTAAGTAAAGAGAGGGAAGGAGACAGGACCGACAACTTAGGATTAGGAGTTCGCAACGAACGAGGAGAAAAATGGGTTCAATGATGCACAGCAAATAACTAACACCTGGTTTCAAGAACACTTACATCGTCTATGGGCATGGAGAAGCCCAGGAGGCGACACAAAAAACCAAATAGACTACAGGAGTTTCATAAACGCAGTGGTTCAATGCAAAACCTATCCAGGTGCCGACTATGGGAGCGACCATGTCCCAGTTATCTGCAAACTAAGGTTAAAACTCCGAAGAATGAAGAAGCCTAGCACAGCACCAAGACCGAAATACAACACGCTCGTGAATGATCTCAACCTGCAGAAAGAATACAATAACAGCGTGAGAAACAAATACAAAGAACAAATTGGAAAAGGACACTCGAAATGGGAGTCACTAAAGGAAGCGATAGTGACATCGGCAAACAATATTGCCCCAAAAGAAATCAGACGCAGAAGAAAAAACGAGTAGATGACTGAACAGATACTCAACATGATGCAAAGGAGACAAAAACTAACGCCAAGACATGAACGGAATACAAGAAACTACACAAGGAAATAAGAAACAAATGCAGACAGGCTAAAGAGGAATGGCTCAACGACAAATGCGCAGAGGCAGAGAGACAGAGTAGGACCAATAAAGCAGACGTGTCTCAAAAGATAAGAGAACTGACAGGACAAAATACCTGCTCCTAAACAGGATGCATAAAATTCAAGGATGGAACAATAATATTAGAGAAAGAGGAAATACTCTAGCGATGGGAAGGATATATAAAATATCTTTTCCACGACAGGAGAGAGAAACCGCCGAGAATAGACAAATATGAGGACGGACCAGAAATACTGAAGTCCAAAGTGGAAGTTGCAATGCCCAAACTGAACAGAAACAAAGCAGCTGGTTCAAACGGCATTGTAATAGGGCTGCTGATAGCCCTGAAAGAATTCAGCATAGAGGAAATTACAGAAATAATAAATGAAATTTATAATAGTGGAATAATACTAGACGACATATGCAAGTCGATTCTTATAGCACTGCCAAAGAAGCCAGGTGCAAACGAGTGCGAACTCCACAGAACCATCAGCTTAATGAGTCACATTACAAAACTAATCGTCTGAATCCTGATAAATAGAGCGAGAAGCAGAATCAGGCCAGCGATTGAACAGGAACAGTGCGTGTTTGTCAAAGACACTTGAACAAGGAATGCCATATTTATGATTAGGATGTTCTCCGAAAGGGCAATACAAATGAAGAAAGACTTGTACCTATGTTTTATTAATTATGCAAGGGCGTTTGACAATATACGCCACAAAGAATTAATGGAAATGCTCAGCAGCCTCGACATTTTTTGAAAGACATCAGAGTAATTAAGAATCGATACTGGCAGCAAACTGCCTGCATACGGACAGGTAACGAGTTCAACATATTTACAAAGATAGAAGGGGGTGTAAAGCAAGGATGTGTCTTTTTAGCAGATCTGTTCAACTTCTACAGCGAGAATATTTTGAGGACCCTAGATGGATTTGTAATCGGAGGCCACAATTCGAACAACATAAGATACGCAGATGATACAATGCTGATTGCAGACACGGAAATAAAACTACATGATCTCCTACAGAAGGTAGCTGAAGAGAGTAACAAAAAAGGACTAGAAATAAACTGCAAGAAAACTGAATGCAGAGGCATCAGTAAAAAGAGCATCCCAAAATGCCAAATACAGGTAAGGGATACTAGAATCAAACAAGTACAAAAATTTAAATACCTAGGAAGTGTTCTAACAGAAGATGGGAAGTGTGACACGGAGATTCGAAGGCAAATTGGCATGGCGAAGAACGCGTTCCAGAAGCTAAGTAGAGTATTAAGAGACGGGAAAATTTCACTAGCAACAAAGAAGAGACTGCTGGATTGCTATGTGATGTCAGTTCTTCAGTACGCAGTGAATGTTGGACAATATCATCGAAGATGAAGGAAAAACTTGAAGCAGCGGAAAGATGCTGCGGATATCATGGATCAAGCATGTCAGTAACGATGAGGTGTTGGAAAGAATGGCAACAATAAGAAAATTAATAGTGAGCATCAGGAAGAGACGACTGAACTTTCTGGGACATGCAATGGGAAGGAGGGCTTAGAGAATCTGATATTGACAGGCCAGATAGAGGTAAAAAAGAGACAGAGGAAAGCAACGGATAACATATTTGAAGGGCCTGATCAGGTGGATGACGGAACGGAAGTTGCGTGGTGTAACAGGAGAAAGCGTGCTAAGAGCCACTAGGAATATGGAGACGTGAAAAGCCACAATCGCTTACCTCCTGAAGGGACAGGGCACATAGAAGAAGAAGAAGAAGAAGAAGAAGAAGAAGAAGAAGAAGAAGAAGAAGAAGAAGAAGAAGAAGAAGAAGAACTCTTTGGTATTTGTAGAAACTGATTCGCAGCCATTACTTATATTTCATATACATAGGTGGATATTATATAGATATATGTGTGTGTTTGCTAGCGCGCTCGAGTGCGCGCGCGCGTGTGTGTGTGTGCAAAAGCTTCTGTCTCTGTGATAAACCTTGTCTTGCAGTATCAAGTTACGGTCTATCATGTTTAAAGACTGGTTCTCGTAAGATCACCCGAGTTAAGCAACGCCAAGCCCGGTCAATACCTAGATGTGTAACTACTTGGAAATATCAGGTACTGTAAGCTTGTATGTTCGAGTGGTTAAATGAATAACGGCTCGAAATTGTTCCCTGGAGAACAACAGTTCGTTATATTCACTATTCCAACCTGAGTTAATGAGTAGAATTTGTGTAACCAATTTCAGTAGCGTTGAATCTTATCTCTGTCAAAAATCTCCCTGACATTCTAGCTCTGTGTGAGACTAATCTCAACTCCTCAATACCCTCTTCTGACTTCTCTATCACGGGCTACCTTCCCCTCTTCAGAAAGGACTCCAGTGTCCACATGCATGGGCTTGGTGTTTACGTCAGTGAACGACTTCCTCTAGCCAGGATGATTTCTCTTGAATCCCCACATCGTTCTTATATGTGTTTCCGTCTCTCCCTTCTAAGCTCATTTAGCTACCTCTTCTTTCTCTACCGCTTCCCATCATCTCCCGACTGCTCCGTTCTTTACAGCATCCCCAACAATATCGATAAGGCCATTTCCTCCCACCCGTTTGCCCATATATTTGTGTTTGGCGACTTTAACGCCCATCATGCTGAGTGGCTGCATATTTCCGTCACAGATCTTGCTGGTGTACACACCATGAATTTTTCTATCACTCAGTCCCTTACGCAGGTGGTGGAGTTCCCCACGCGTTTCTGTAATAACTCCAACGGACACGATTCACTACTAGATCTGTGCTTTACCTCCACCCCTGACTCTTGCAATGTCAAGCAACTCTGCCCTCTTGGAAACTCTGACCATGCATTAGTTTCCGTCAAAATCTCCTTCCACCTCCACCCCACCAAAGAACCTCAAGCCAGCAGAATATCTTACTGCTACCAAAGAGCCGATTGGGATTCTTTCCGCGACTTCCTGAGTGACGTCCCTTGGAATAAAGTATTTAGCCTTCCTGTTGAAGACTGAGTGGCTAAGGTCTCCTCTTGGGTTAAGGCTGGCATCGATGCTTTCATCCCTGCCAGAAAGTTGAGACTTAAATCCCAGTCATCCCCCTGGTTCTCTCCTGCCTGCTCAGCTGCCATCGCCCACCGAAATCACTTCTTTCGGTTTTACCGGACTCACGCATCAGATCATAACAGGCGACTTTTTGCCTCGGCTCCCAATGAATGCAAGAAGGTACTTAATGGAGCTAAGCTGATGTTTGCAGCCATAATGAAGCAGCGCATAGCATCCCGTAAGTTTGGCTCCAAAGACTATTGGAGGCTCTGTAAAAGCGTGATGAACAACAGTTAGCCCTCAATCCCCCTCTAATCAACGAAGCCATCATCAGCGCCGGGGCGGTACAACATCTCACAGCCCATAGACTCTTCTCTGACAAACAGTATGGCTTCGCTTCACCAGGTCTACTGCTGATATGCTCACGACCATCACTGAGTATATACACGAGTCCCTCGACAAAAACGGCGAAGCCCGAAGTGTGGCACTTGACATCTCCAAAGCGTTTGACAGAATCTGGCAAGCTGGCCTTCTATGCCAGCTGCAGGGCTATAGTATAACTGGACAATTGTTTGACCTAATCCAGTCCTTCCTTTCAAACCTTACAATAAGGGTGGTATTTAACGGACAAGCCTCCAAATTCTATCACATGAATGCGGGTGTCCCTAAAGGCTCTATTCTAGATCATACGCTTTTCCTTATCTATATTAACGATCTCCTTAATGTAATAAGATCCCAAGTGGGCATATATGCTGACGACACTACGGTTTACTCTCGTCTAGATCAAAAATCTACCGAGGCTGAAAAAGCAAACCTCGCTGCCGAGCTTGAAAAGGACCTCCAGTCCGTGGTGGATTGGCGTAAGAAATAGCTCGTAAATTTTTATGCTTCCAAAACGAAGCTGCTATCTAATAATCACTACAGACAACCGTTCCTCCTGCCATTAACATGGATCAGGCTTCTCTCCCTGAATGCAAAACACTGCGCTTCCTTGGGTTAAATCTCACACCAGACCTCAAGTGGTATAACTATATAGAATCCACAGCTAAATCCGCTGCTAAGAAAGTCGGTTTTCTCTGTAGATCCAGGAAGTTTTTCCCGTCCTAAACAATCCTGCACATATACAAGTCTACCATCCGCCCATGCATTGAGTATTGCTGCCATATCTGGTCCGGTGCTCCTGCTATCCACTTAGGTGTCCTCAACCAAATCCAACGGAAAATCTGTAATGTAATCGATCCCGACTTGGCAGCTCACCTGCAGTTACTCTCTCACCTGCGTAATGTGGCATGCCTGTGTCGCTTCTACAAATACTTTCCAGGCTTCTGCTCCGATGAACTTAGCTCACTGGTACCCCTATATACGAATAAATGTGAAACCAATAAATTGTAAACGCAAATTCTACTCCATCAGCTTCTTTTCTCGCACTTCCCGCCTGTGGAATTCTCTTCCGCATACTTGCTTTCGTGACAGTTACAATCTCCAAGAATTTAAATGTAAAGTCAATAGTCATCTCCTGTCTCACTAACTTACATCCTCTCTCTCATGCTTTTCTACATCCACCCCACTTTCATCCGTACTCTCTTCCTTCTCCACTCTCTTCCTGACACCCCCTGTAACCTCTCACTCCTCATAACATTCCTCCTCGTCCACCCCACTCTCATCAGTACTCTCTTCCCTCTCCTACTCTCTTCCTGACACCACATGCAACCTCTCACTTCTCATAACATTCCTCCTCTTCCACTCCACTCTCATCAGTAATCTCTTCCCTCTCCTATTCTCTTCCTGACACCACATGCAACCTCTCACTCCTCATAACATTCCTCCTCGTCCACCCCACTCTCATCAGTAATCTCTTCCCTCTCCTACTCTCTTCCTGACACTACCTGCAACCTCTCACTCCTCATAACATTCTTCGTCGTCCACCCCACTCTCATCAGTAATCTCTTCCCTCTCCTACTCTCTTCCTGACACTCTCTGCAACCTCTCACTCCTCATAACATTCCTCCTATGTAACCCCCTGCACAACAGTGGCAGTAAAATGCCCTGCTTTGGGCGACACGATTATAAAAGAAAAATGTAAAAAAATAAAATTAATTATTATCTCCAAAAACTTCTTACAATCTAAGAATATTTTCTGCCTTTAAATAAACTGTAAAAGATTCAGTCATTTAAGTACCATACGTGATACACGCTTTGGGTGATCATGTCTCCAAAGAGACATGACTGACTGGGCAGAACATTATCCCGCAGTAGGTTGCCACTGCTTTCTGCGGTAGACTGGTTGCCATCCAAGGCTATAGAACCCAATCTGTCCTGCTATTTAACCCATAACTGGAGAGAAGAGACGGATTAATACCTTTCCCAGGGGCATTTATGCGTAAGTAAATGCAAGGTATTCAATTGGAATTCGAACTCGACTCCCCGATTTGTCATTCTGAGTCGATATCCACTGCACCACAACGCACATCCTGTAGAAGATTAACAAACCATAAAAAACAACTCAACCAATCATAGACAGTAACCTACTTATTTATGACTCAAAAAATTTACAGTTTACGAAATTGCTAGTAACGCCAAACCTTTACTGTTGTTGTGGGTTCAGTCCACACTGAGTGCTCACCACATAAACATTTTTTCTTCTTTGTGACCTGTCATTTCAGAGCATGGGTTATCGCACGACTTCCTATTTTTTGCAACTCTTAGTAAGTTTTGTAATTTCATCCCTTATGCGCCCTGTTCTGTCATTCATGGTCATAAGCTCGTTCGATGGGTTAATCACTGTTTTCCTCTGTCTCATTTGCTTTTGAATATCTCCTCTGTGTTTTGAATTGCTCAAAACTTATTTTCTCATTATTCATCCTAGAAATGTTAACGCTTTCTGATTGTAAATATAAGCGCACTTTATGTTTCCATTTTCTTACCCTAACCCTAACCCTGCTGTTTCTTTAAAACTTCTATTTATACTCACATATTAAATCTATAGTATTCTCAGTATCCTCCTGTAGAACGACATTTTGTTGCTTCAAATCTCTTCTTCATTTGTGAAGAAATCGTCTAACATTCACCACCATCGAAGTGGACTGACATCAAATAAATTCATGATTAGTGAAAAAAAGACTCAAATGTACACACGAAAGCCATTCTGTTTGTATTCTTGTAAAATCTGACAAAGTCAGAGACGCAGGTTCGTGAATTATTGATGATCGCACTGATTATAATAATCAATAGTACTACAAACGCGAATGCAAAACAGACGCTTTCCGCCTCTCCACACACCCCTACACCCCCCCAAAGCAATTCAATCCTTTGATGTCACAATCCAGAAAGTGTCATGTGATTGGTACTTTAGCACTCTGCATCTTTTTCGAGCCCTCACAAAGATGCCTGTCTGCCCGCCAGCCAACCATGCAACCATCAAACCTTTAACTTGGTATATTTTCCACCCTTCTCCCAGCATCTTGCATCCTAGCCATCGCCTACCTACTCGCATCATTTACCGTTGTTACCACCTTTCCGCGAAGAACCATGGAACACACACGCGCACATTCACTAGCCAAGTGGAAATGCCATCATCATCGTCATCATCAGGAACATCAACACGAAAAACTTCTTCATAAATTACCACCTAGTCCAAAAAAAAAAAAATGAAAAATTTCTAATATTGTTCATTGGCGATTAGCTATTTTCTTTCATTTTTTTTTCTTCTTGGGAATGTTGGAGATGCTTTATTTTTTGTCACCCTTCGTGTAACACCCATGTTTTTGTCGGTCGGTTTGATTATTGGAAGCTTTTGGAGAGATAATCATTAGAACAAATGAAGGAAGGAAGGAAGGAAGGAAGGAAGGAAGGAAGGAAGGAAGGAAGGAAGGAAGGAAGAGACAGAGAGAAAAGGAAGGATAGAAGGTAATTAAGGGAAGGAAGTTTGGAAGGAAGTAAATGAGGGGAAAAGAGAGGAGGAAAGGAAGGATGAAAATGAGAAAAACAAAGAAAGAAGTGAACCAAACAGTAAAAAGTAGGAAGGGAGAGAGAAGCAAAAAGCATCGAAGAGTGGAAATAGAGAGAAATGAGTGCTACTTAGAGAAAGGAAGAGAGAAAGCAATGTAGGAAGAAAGGAAAGGTGTAAGGAAACAATGAAAGAAAAAAAGGAAGAAAATAAGAAATGGAGTAAGTGAAACGATAGAAAGTAGGAAGGAAGAGGGGAATAAAAACAAGAAAGAATGGAAATAAAGAGAAATTAGCGTTAATTAGAGAAAGTACGGAAATCTGGAAGAAAAGAAACAAGGAAATAAGAAATGAGTGATAATTAGAGAAAGAGTAAATGGAAAAAGGCGGTAAATTGGTGAGATAGTTGTTGAATACAAACCATTAGTCCGGTAGATTGAAGATGAAAAAGAAAGAAAGAAAGAAAGAAAGAAAGAAAGAAAGAAAAAAAGAAAATGAAACAAAAATAACAAAGAATGAAAGTAAAAAGGTAGAAATTCCTGTTAATTAGAGAAAGTATAAAGGAAAAGTAAATGGTAAATTGGAGCATGACTTGTTGAAGAAATTTATTTGATTCGACTGAAAGAGCAGGAAAGAAAGAAAGAAAGAAAGAAAGAAAGAAAGAAAGAGAATCAAACATACAGAAAAAACATAAAAAAATGGAAGAAAAAAGGATAAGAGTTCAATGAATGCTAATTAGAGAAACAGTAAATGAAAAATGTAGATAATAAATTGGAGCATTAGTTATTGAATATCAGCGTTCAAACCGACTGAAGGAATTGAAAAGAAAGAAAGAAAGAAAGAAAGATTAAATGAGGAGAAAAATTCATGTACTATTGGATACAATTGTTCTCTGAGATTATATCAAAATAAGAAAGAAAGGTAAAGAAAGAAAGACAGAAAGAAAGAAAGCAAAACAAAAACGAAAATTATTAGTGACAGAAGCAATATATGGAAAGAAAAGATCATTTTGTTCGTTTGTTCTTACAAATGAACGTTGGTTAGATTACAACAGAATACGAGATGGAAGATATACATGTGCAGATTGTACCAGGAAGAAAGTTTGGCCATATTATTGTTTCCAGAAATAAAAAATTACTAAATAAAAGATCACAAATAATGTCCAGATGTAATCACACCGGAAAATACATCATAGTATCATACAAACCTGGATAAAAGAATTTAAGATCCTCAAGTAACTCCTCCCTAATTTTGAAAATTTTCGGTTGTTTAAAAATTCCAGTAGAGCGTTCGTAAAATTTTCTGTTGTATGTTTGAAAACGTTAGAAAATCGGTTATTATAAATCGCCTGAAGATACCGAAATTATGAAACATAAGTTGCGAAAATAACTCGTTTCCAAATTAACAATATTCAAATGCTCTACAATATATGTGTATTGAAGACTGTTTAATACAACTGTGTACTGGTCTAATTCAATTATAACCAAAAAACAAATTAATATTCCATTTGTAAACGAGTTATTACGCGACCCTGGTTTCTATCATAAGTGGTGTCTTCAGGCGATTTTCAATAACTGATTTTACCGTTTATCGTTTTTTTAAAGAACGCTCACGTAACGGTGTTTTTTTTGTTTTTTTTTATTTGTTTGTTTTTTTTTTTTGTTGTTTTTTGGTTTTTTTAACGCTCACGTAGCAGGGAATTTTTGAACGCGAAATTTTTTAAATTACTAGAAATTATAACGTTTCCATCCATGGTGGTATGAACCTAATAGATATTTTTTGTATGGTTACACTTAGTCATAATTTCTGTTCTTTCATTCAATAGTTCATTTTTGTTTGGGAATAGCATAATCTCGAACTTTTCTTCCTGGTAAAGTCTATATATTTTGCCACCGTTGTAAGTTTTGACTGTTTTTACTATACTCTACGTTATGTCTGGGTTTTTTCCATGTTTTGATTTCAATTTCGACACGTGGCTAGCCAATTTTTACAGTTTTTTAAGTTTTCTATTTTGAATGTAGACTTGTGATTGAACCACTTGGTCTTAAAGGTGTCTTTGGTTGAGCCCAAATATATTTTATTTCTGTGTGCGTATCTGTGTGTATGTGCGTATGTGTGGATAATGTATACACCGAGCGAGAGCAATAAAATAATATAATATACGCATTTGCGCATAGATAGATATAGATAGATATGCTTAGATACGTTTACATAGGATTCAACACTACACTGAGGATCGCTTTAGGCTTAATATATCCAGTCACTTTTTCTATGTTTACACTCCAATCGTTCAAGATATGATATTGTTTCCTTGCCCATAAATATGCTAAATTTTAAGCAATATATCTATATTTAAGCACACACGAACACATACATAGCTACAGAACTCAATCTAGCCTGCTATTCAATCAATAGCTGGAGGGAGAAGAGATGGATTAATACCTTTCACAACGGTATTTGTGTGTGAGTGAATGAAACGAATGGAATTCGAACTCGGCTCTTCGATTTCGTATTCCGAGCCGATATCCGTTATATGACAATCTCTTCCCTCCAGTTATGTGTTAAATAACAGGACAAATTGGGTTCTATAGCCTTGGCTGGCAACCAGTCTACCGCAGAAAGCAATGGCAACCTACTGCAGGATAATCTTCTAGCCAGTCAGTCATGTCTCTTTCAAGACATGATCACCCAATCCTGTTTCACGTATGGCACTTAACTGACTGATTCACGCTGTTTATGTAATGTGACTATTAAGCAAAACGTAATGTTACGAAAATCGTTTTTGGCGTTGAATGGCACATTAATTTGGAAATTCTTGCAAAATCAACTGTCTGATTTTAATGAAACTTTTAAGACAAATGAATGAAATTATTTATGCAATTATTATTTTTAGATAATCTTGGTAAAAATATTTTTAGCAACTGTTACCCCCTAATTCAATTAATTACATAAAACTTCTAGAAATACATTATTTATACCAATTTTTTATTTATTAGTTAAATGCAGGACTCATTGAGGAATGTAAATTACGTATTTTTTTTTAATTACGGGACCATTTTTCCAAAAATCTGCTCCGAATATTAAAATCAAAAATGCATTAAAACTACACTGTTTTTAATGTAGATAAAGTTTAAATTGATTTTTATAAATAATATAATTTTAGGATATCATTTTCTGAAGAAAAAATTTCGATAAATAATGAATTTTTGTAAGGATTGTTTTCGTTTTTTCTCTTTGCTAATTAAAGTTTCAAACATCTTTTTAAATTTTTCCAGTTACTCAGTGTCTTCGGTTATTAGTTAATTAAAAACAGACTTTATTTACAAATCGAAAATTCATAAGCTAAATACAAATCATTTATAATTAAAATTTGAAAAATAATTTCTAATTCTTTTTATTATGTTAAACTGCGCATTTTCTTTCACTATAGAAACGGGTAAAAATTAATCATTAAAAGGGTACATGTTTTAAGGATTGTTCTCCTTAAAAAATGTTAAATTGGGTTATGTCTACTTTTGGTCATCATATTTCCAGATTGATTGATAGGTGCTGTCATCACCTACTTGAAAGGTCAACGAGTCAGACTTTTGTGATTAAGAAATACTTTTATTCTAAATTACATCCCATAAACAAGTAATATTTCGTTCGAATAAGATTAATTTAAGTTTCAATTCGATAATTTTCCAAAAATAATGAGTGAGAGATGTATATTTTATTTTTGCAAGATTTTACAAAGCGAGAATTAACTTTGTTTACAAATGTGTCGATCGCTCAAAAAAGGCCGAAAATTTAAAAATTACAAAAACATCTCACAATTTTAGATTCCAATGAATATAAATTCAGTTTTAAATACATTCAAGCATTTTGCTTAGTGGAAATACTAAATTTAATCATTTAGCTTTCAATTAAGCTAAAATTAATGTTTCAAGAAAAAGTTTTTATTTTTAAAAATTCAATTTAAAATATAGGTATCAAAGTATCAAAAATAGAGTAGAGGTACTGATACATACATATATACATTCATATATATATATATATATATATATATATATATAGGGTGAGATGAATAAATTGACGAGCAAATTACGCGAAAATAAAAATATCACCGACATTTTATTTTAAAAGTTATATCTAAACTTATTTATAAATGGAACTTAGTCTGTGTGTGTATGTGTGTATGTATGTGTGTGTATGTGTGTGTGTCCGTTACCTATAGACTCCGAAACAGCTGAACCGATTTTCACAGTTGTATTATAAGCGTCTGCGAGTGTGTTCTTAGCTAGGTTTTATGTTGAGTTACCCCCGATAAATATTGAAAATCGATAATCGAAAAAATCGGGTTATAGGAGTGGTCCGATTTTAATCAAATTTGATACACTCATAGACAAAGACATAAGAAACGATATTCAGAAGTTTCAAGGTTGCAGTTCTTACAATAGTGCAGAAAATCGATAATATATATATATATATATATATATATAAAAGGCAAGTTGTTTGTGTGTGTCTGTTTATCTGCCTGTATGTGTGTATTTTTTCGGCCCTTTTATTTTAGTTTTTGCTTTGGGTTTGGCTCTAAGTAGGTATAATTGTAGTTCTCAGTCTCAGAAGGCCTCCGTATGAAGCCCTGTGAGAAAATGAATGGATTCATAACATTTTATTACCATTGACCATACGAAACACCTTTAGACTCATCTAACTCCTTCCAAATGCTCTTCACTGACCTCAGATTGACACTTAAACACTCTGAAATTCTAATTCTAATCAGTATAGCTTGACGTTCCCAAATTTCTGGCTTAGTGAATTGC
Source organism: Ascarosepion bandense (assembly GCA_037127315.1). Lineage (NCBI taxonomy): Eukaryota > Metazoa > Mollusca > Cephalopoda > Sepiida > Sepiidae > Ascarosepion > Ascarosepion bandense. The sequence goes on from JBBBDQ010002137.1 coordinate 210,265, forward strand.
GTTATGGCGCTCTTTTTTTCCCAGACGGTAACCAACCGTCGTATATATATATATATATATATATATATATGGATTGAAATCCGACAAGATGATAGAATAAATAAAACCAAAGTAGGAAATGTGTCAAACATGTTTCACTTTTATTAAAGCTTTGTTTTTTGAATATGTTCATCTCTCGTCTTGAAACACATATCTATGCTAAAGGCCATCACCGAATATAAATCACGTCCTTGATAAAAACGGTGAGGCTCAAGCTGTTCCTTGGATATCTCGAAACCGTTCAACAGGGTTTAGGATACTGCTCTTCTGCGCAAGCTACATGGCTACTGTATAACTGGACGATTGTTGGATTTAATCTAACATTTCATGTCAAATCATAAAATGAAGGTCGTTTTGTATGTGCATGCAAAACGACCTTTATGTGAACATAGGTGTCTCTCAAGGCTCTATCCTAGGTCGTAGGATTTCTTGGTCTTTATTAATGATCTTCCTGATGTTATCAGTTTCCAAGTAGGTATCTGAGCGGATGCCACCACCATCTACTCCCGTCTCAATATGAAACCTGCCAGGGTGAACAAAGTAAACCTCACTTCAGCTCTCGAAAAAGACCTCCAGTCTGTGCTGGATTGAATAAAAAATAGTTCATTAATTTTAATCCTTCCAAAACCAATCTGCTCTCTTTTAACCGCTATAAAGAAACTTTACTACATTCTATCAGTATGTATCACGCTATTCTTTCTGAAAGCAATACACTGTGCCTCCTCAGCCTCACGCACTCAGTCGATGTCAAGTGGAATGACAATATCGAGTCAATAGCTACATCTGCTGCTGAGGAAGTTGGGTCGCTGTGCTGAGCCAGGAAGTTTTTTCTCGTCATAACCCAGTTTGCACATGTATAAATTTACCATTATTCCGTGCATTGAATACTGTTGTCATATATAGTCGGGTGCTTCTGCTATTCATCTCGGGGTTTTCGACACAATCCAAAGGAAGGTCTGCAATGTAATCAGTCTCGATTTGGCAACTCGACGTTAGTCACTTTCTCACCGACGCGATGTAGCTTCTCGCTGTCTTTTCTATAAATATTTTCAAGGCTTCTGCTATGACGAGCTTAATTCTCAAGTGCCCCGCCCTCATGAATTTACCGTCAAAATAGCAGTTTATTTTATCGCACTTCCCGCCTGCCGAACTCTTTTCAGCATGCTTGCTTCTCTGATAACTACAACCTTTAAGTGCAACGTCGATTGCCATCTTCTATCTCCATGTCTCCCATCTCTTTCTTAACCCTTCTTCGAAATCACATGGACCGTTCTCTCTCTCTCGCTCTCTCTCTCTCTCTCTGTCTCTCTCTCTCTCTCTCTCTCTCTCTCTCTCTCTTCCCTACCTGTAACCCTCTGCGCAAATGTTTCTAAATATATATATATATGTATGTGTGTGTGTGTGTTACATCAAAGAATTTTTGAAGAATACCTGTATTTGAGTTTTTTAAATGGTGTTTATTTCGCCGACCGACCTGCGCATTGGCGAAAACTGAATTAAAAAAATATTCCCTCCAGCAGGATTCGAACTTGCGTCCCTCTTGCTTGGCTGTAAGACTGTCCGTAGCCAAGCAGTATGCCCGATAGCGATCGTTTGGCATACAAATGTAGGCGCAAGTTCAAATCTTTTCTTGTGTGTACAGGCCAGTAGACGAAAATAAACAATGTTCAAAAAACGGAGCGTTCTACTCAAATACGGGTAACCACTTAAAATAGCGTTTGAAATTATAAAACATGTCAGATTAAGAATAAAAATCCATTAATTCTTTAGAAATATTATTAATGGATTTATTTTTGATCCGACATTTTTATGCTTTAAACGTCATTATAGTGGATACTCGTATTTGAAATAAACGCCCCGTTTTTATTTTACACTGAGTGTATCTCGTTTATCAGCATGTAGACTCAAAAATCTCAGCACAAAAAATTTGCTCTTCGAAATGAATCGAACCAGTGCTTGCTGTTATAGGAGAAAATATATTTCTCGGCTACGAGCAATAGTAGTACTCACACATATCTAAGTAGAGCAGTCCTAACAAGTTAACAAAGATACCACACACCGAGAGAAGTCATTCACAACATTTTTACTTGCTGAACGTGTAAATAGGTTTGTTGGACTAAAACCTCATATTAAAATACACCAAACAGCTACTGAAACAATGACTGTAAGAGACATTCAAGTTTGCCATATGTATTCAAGTGAATGTAAGACACTATTCAGATTAAATACCGATCTGAATCTATAGCTGCATCGACTGCTAGGAAGGTCGGGCTATTGTGTTTGGCCAGAAAGTTTTTCTGGTCAGAATCTATCTTGCACATTTATAAATCTACCATTCGACCGTGCATTGAATACTGTTGGCATATCTGGTCGGCTGCTCCTGCTATTCATCTCAAAGTTCTTGATAAAATCCAAAGAAGGTCCTACAATATAATCGATTATGACTTGGTATCTCGACTTCAATCACTTTCTCATCAACGTGGTGTGGCTTCCCAGTGTCTTTTCCACAAATATTTTCATGACAACTTCTCTGACGAGCTTTTCTCCGGCAGTCCCGACCACATGAATTTATTCATGATACTAGATTGGTATTTAGGTCCCACCCTCTTACCGTTGAATTAGTTAAATGTAACCGCCTTTTCTACTCAGTTTTTTTTCTCGCACTTCCCACTTGTGGAACTTTTTCCGTTTACTATCTTCTCCGTTAGCTACAATCTCCAAAAATTTAAATGCAACTGTCAATTGAGATCATTTATCAGAATAACATCCATCTTTAATCCCTTCTTAGATATTTTCTGTTGGCTGTTTTTCTGACAGTGTAACCCCCTGTGCACTAGTGTCGATTACCGCTATGCTAAGGTTGAAATGATTTATAAAAATAGTATGTATCAAGCGCTATCATCCCTAGAAATTGAGTCACAGCAATTATATGCATATAAAAATCTAGTTTTAGGTAAAAAGAGAGACTACAATGAAACTTCAGAGGGAAAATAGAGAAATAAAAGGAGACATATAGCGAGTGAAAAGCAGATATGTCGATCTTGTTCGTCGGATAAAAAAATGTTTTTTTTATTTGTATTGTGCAAAAGAGTTTCGCCACCTGGTTCAGCAACTTTGTGTGTGTGTGTGTGTGTGTGTGTGTGTGTGTGTGTGTGTGTGTGTATGTGTGTGTGTGTGTGTGTGTGTGTGTGTGTGTGTGTGTGTGTGTGTTTTCCTCCCACTTTTTCCATATTACGTTGTTACAAAAATGCAAGCTTCAAAAAAAAAACGCGAACCAAACAACAAGCTAGAGTGTGAACGAATGATTGTCTGTGAGAGAATGAGAAAAAGAGTGTGAATGAAGAGTAAATGGTAGGGGAGATAATTTCTGTGTTTCTTTCTGGTAGCCGCGAAATTGAATCAAAAGTCGATTTCTAAAGTGACATCGACGTGTGTTACTTTTTAGCGAGAAAAAATTGCACTAATAAAACGATGAATAAAACTAGAATGGTAGTTTCTCGAAAAAAAGTTATCGTGTAATGATCGACAAAATAACAGCAGAATGTGAAAAAAGATAAAAAGAAAGAAAAAAGCACTAATATAAAGTAGAAAAGTAAGTAGAGTTTATCAGCGTAGAAGAGTATCGTAGATTTTATCTGCACTATATTAGATTTTTGAAGTGATTTTAATGTTCTTCGTTTTCTTTTAGGAAAAATAAGAAAACTGAATGCATGGTAATCAGTAAAAAGAGGATTTCAAAATGAAAATTACAAGTCTGGGATAGTAAGGTCAAGCAGGTACAGATAGTAAGGTCAAGCAGGTACAGATAGTAAGGTCAAGCAGGTACAGATATTTAAATAATTGGGAAGTATCATAACAGAGATGGAAAAGTACGATACGGAGATCCGACGGCGTATTGGCATAGCCAAGGATGCAGAAGCTGAAGAGATTATTGAGAGACAGGAAAATTTCACTGGAAGCAAAGAAGAGATTACTGGATTGTTATGTGATGACTGTCCTTCAGTATGGCATCAAATGCTGGACAATCTCATCAATGATGAAGGAAAAGTTTGAAGCAACCGAAATGTGGTTTTACAGAAGGATGTTGAGGGTGCCATGGACATAACTTGTGAGCAACGACATGGTTTGAGAGAGGATGGACGCAAAAAGAAAACTGATACTTAACATCAGGAAAAGATAGCTGAAGTTTCTGGGACATGTAGGGAGGAAGGACGGCTTGAAAAATCATACTCACGGGATGGATAGAGGGAAGGAGAGTCAAGGTAAAGCATAGCGTGACTTACTTGATGGACTTGAGCAGATGGATCACAGAGGTTAAGTGGAATAAGAGATAAAGGGGTGTTAAGAGCTACAAGGGATAGGGAGATGTGGAGGGACATGATCAGGTGATCATGTCCCTCCACATCTCCCTATCCCTTTGTTTGATTTAAACAAACAAATGTTATAACGACGAGAGATAACAGAACAGTAAAATTCGGTTTAGAGAAAAAGGACTAGACTGTTTTTTTACAGCCATGGACTTGCAATGGCCTCTAAATGATGATGATAATATATCATATGGGGTGCTGAAAAGTTCCCTGTCCAACCAAATAGAATGATCTCGAACCATGACAAGCACATGCTGTTCCATATAATGTTTTCTTTTTCTCCTATTCTCTCACATTCAGAAACATTTTACGTCTTAGTGACGTTAATACTTTCATTATATATATATATATATATATTTATAGTCATCCGCAGACAGATCTGTTTCGCTGTATCACAACTCATCAGTACGTTTAGACCCCGATTGCTTTTAACCCAGGATTGAAATCCGACCGAATTGGTGTCAGTCGGCGATTCTACCTCTGGGCTATGGGCGCTCGGTAGAAGAAGGCAGACTTTTTAGCGTGTATATTATCATTATACACGCCCAATAGAGTGCTCTAATTCATTACTGACCCTTTATTGTTGTGTCCTCTCTCTAAGAAGCCTATGTTTTACTTCTCCGCCTACTGTAAGATTAGTAGGAGAAGAAGCCTTGAGGGAACAGTTGAATTGATTGAACATTAGACAACCGACACACGCACTAGTCATGTAATCCTCTTCTGTTGTATTTACTGCTCAATAAGCAATATTTCTATAAGACATGTTTTGTTATTTCTTAAATAATTCACTTGATCACAACACTCTTCAATACTAAGTGTATTCACTCTCCTATTATGTAACCCCCTGCGCACCAGTGGCAGTACTGTCTTGCTTGGGGTGAGACGATTATAAAAAAACATGTGTGTCTGTCAGCTATTTCAGAACACACCTATAAAATATCATATATATATATATATATATATATATATATATACCATGTATATAGTCATCCGCAGAGAGATCTGTTTCGCTGTATCACAGCTCATCAGTACGGTTAGACCCCGATTGCTTTTAACCCAGGATTAAAACCCGTCAGTCGGCGATTCTACCTCATATATATATATATATGGTATTTTATATAATTTGGCACAAGTTATGCGAAGGAAAAATTGTGATCCTTCTATTTTCTAATTGGGGAGGGCCTGTGAGCAAATCGAAAAAGCTGCTTAGAAAAGAGAGAGGCAAGGGGGTCGTTAATAAATGAAATGTCGAAAATCTTAATATGTGTGGGTGTGTGTGTGCGTGTTTGAAAGAAAGAGATATATAGACAGATGATAGGAGTGTGTGTATAAGGAATAAGACAAGTAGATGAAGTTATCTAAAGAGTGGTGGGAGACGTTATCCAAATCATCAGTTAGCGGGTCTGGGGAGAAGGAGTCCAGAACCTAATACGTGTAGACAGCGTCAGAAAGCATAGAAAACAAGACTTGAGAAGGAGATGCAAACAAGTGCCGACAAGAGAAGAAAAAATTAAACAAAAACGAACGAAAAAAAAAGTACCACTACCACCACAAAAATTGGCGGGGAAAGGTGAGTTTGACAGAAATTGATGGAGAAAAATAGCATAACAAAGAAAATTGAACGGACAACAACAAGAAAATAAATATTATCATCATCATTATCACTAGCATCATCACCATCATTGTCGTCATCATCATTATTATCAGTAACATCACAATCAACTTAATGAATTAGCTTTGTTATCATTACTGCCATCATCACGCATTATCAATATCATCATCACAAATCACTACCAGGACAATCAGTATGACCATCACTACAAATGTAAGCATTGCTGCCACTATGTCACCGATGAAAACAACCACGTCTGATCACAGTTGCTCAAACTCTTGGTGCAACAGCTACCATTATTTTTCTATGTGTAGTGTCTATTTAAGGCGTTGGGGATCATGGCTTGCCACAATTTCCTGACCTCTGTAGCTCTTGCTATATGTTCTTTTTGCTATCTCTCTATACCCTACTCCGCTATCTATTCACTAAAACTTTGCGGGTAAGTTATGCGTTGTTTTCCTCTGTTCCATCTTCTTTCAATCTGCCCTGTAAGTATTAAATTTCCCAAGCCTACTTTCCTTATTATGTGCCCTAGAATTATAAGTATCTTTTTTGTTTCCATTTTCGTCGTTGCTCACATGTTCGATACATGTTATTTTCAGATTTCTTCTGTAGAACCACATTTAAGTCTCTTCTTCATCTATGATGAGATTGCTCATCATTCACTGCCATGTAGGAGGACTAATGCATCACAGTTTTGTACTCTTTTCTTTGTTTTTAACGAAATTTTCTTGTTTCTTAATGCTTTGCTTAACTTTCAGAAATCATCTTTAGCTATGCCAATGCGTACTTGGATTTCAATGTCACACTTTAATGTAATTTGCTTCTTGGGTTGTTTCTTTTGCTTAACAACCATGCATTCTGTCTTCTTGCAATTGATGTTTAGTCCTTTCTTCTTGCTTTCCTTTACTATCTTCTGTATGAGTTGTTGTTGTTGCCTTTCTATGTTTGCTATCAACGCTGTGTCATCTGCATATTTTATGTTGTCAAGATTATGGCCGATAATAATGAATCCTGGTAGGACGCCTACATTCTCTCAGGACCGCTTCATTGTATAAGCTGAATAAGCCCGGCGAGAAGACACATCCTTATCTTACACACTTTTCTATTTTTCTATATTTATTGAACACATTTTGTATCCCTTTGCAGGCGATTTGCTGCCAGTATAGGTTCAGAATTATTCTAATATCCTCCCCAAATACGTCAAGCTTGCCTAACAGTTCCTATAGTTCTTTTTGATTTAATTTAACAAACGCTTTTTGCATAATCTATAAAATACAGATGCACATTATTCTGCATCTGCATTGCTCTTTCTGATATCATCCTAACAATAAGTATCGCATTCCTTGACCCAGTATCTTTAGCGAAACCACCCTGTTCTTGTCCTAACTCCGGCCTGATTCTGCCACGTGCACTTTTATCAGAATTCATTGTCCATTGGAGTTCATATTCGTTTGCACCTGGCTTCTTATGCAGTGCTATAAAAATGGATCTGTTTAGGTTTTCCGATATATCAACACTGTTGTATATTTCATTTATTATATGTATAATTTTGTCAATGACGAAATCATCTAAGGTTGCCAGCATCTTTATTACGATTCCGTCTAGTCCAGTTGCTTTGTTTCTGTTTGTGGCAGATTCCACTGCAGATTTTAATAGTTCTAGTCCTTCGATATTTCTGTCTATTGCTGGTTGTGTATGGCTGGCTGTTTTCTTTCGTCGTGAAAGAGTTCACCGAGTTATTCGTCCCAACTCTGAACGATTTTTCTTTTGCTAACATCTGTGTCTCGTCCTTAGATTTAATGCACCCTGTTGATCAGTATATGTTTTGTACTGTTAGTTCTCTTGTCTATTTAGCATATCTTCTTCATGAACGGCTCATTTATTCTATTTCTGCTTATTTTTCAATAAGCCATATCTCTCTAACCTGTCTTCATATTTTCCTAATTCCTTTGTGCATAGTCTTATATTCTTAGCATTGTTCTTTGTCACCTTTTCATCATTTTGAGAATTTCCACTATCCATTCTATTTTTCTTTCTCTATTTGGTGGACCTGAAAGAGACTACCACCACCTTTAAATTTGTTTCTTTTCATTTTTTTTATTTTTTTCAATGCAACCGTATTAATTACACCCTAAACTTTCCGACTGTCAAAACAATTTGGAAAAATTTCAATATTTAAACAATTTTAGGGCGGGGGGCTTAGTTTGTCATACAACGTTATAGTAAATCGATCCTCCATTTTGGAACCACTCACCGATACGATATTACCACCACCTGTAAATTTGTTGATTATCAATTTTTTTTAAACTTTTTTCAGTGCAATCTTATCGATTACACCCTAAATTTTCCGATTGAAAAAAAATGTATAAAAATTTTAACGTTTAAGCAATGTTAGTGGGGGCGTCGGTTTTTCATACAACCTTATAGTAAATCGATCCCGTGCAATTAACTTTTGTTGCTTGCGTATATTCAACAATTGAATCCTTTGCGAAATTTTTTAATAAAGCCATTCTTGGAGTTTCCGAGGAAGATGCCATTGTAAGAACTGAAAAAAACTTGAAAATCACAAAAACCAAGAGCAACAACTCGTCCCAAAAAAAGAAAAAACAAAACAAAGCAACCGTGATGAAAGTGGTTTCAAAATGGAGGATCGATTTACTATAACGTTGTATAAGAAATTGAACCCCTTTTAAATTTGTTTAAATATTGAATTTTTCTTCTTTTTTTTCGGAAACTTTATGTAATAATTGATAATACTGATCTGAAAAAAGTTAAAAAAAAAAAAGATAAAAAACAACGAATTTAAAAGGTGGTGGTCGTCTCCTTCAGGTCTGACCTTTATTCTCCTTTTGTATTTTTCTCATGGATGAAAGATTATTGATGTTACTAAAGCTTCCCTTAATGTGCCCCACTTCAAGTTTCCATTCTCATTTTGTTCATTGTACCTGCGTCTAACACCTTAATTTCTATATTTCTTTTTCAATTTCTAATCATTCGAAAGTCTGTCGTATTGTAATCTGGGTGCTACTTCCGCTCTATTCAATTTCTGTTGTTTCACTCTAAGTTTATATCACTGGGAGGTGGTCGCTTCCACAGTCAGTACTTGCGTATGTTGTGCCGTGTAAAACTACATTTCTGAATATCTTATTGATAATCATATAGTTGATCTGGTTTTTCATTTCTCGTCCCGGGCTTCTCATTGTCTATATACGTCTTGGGTGATATTGAAACCAGATGTTAGCTCTTACTTGATCATTCGTCATGTACAATTGAACCGATTTTTCTCCGCGTTTGTTACGGGTTTTTAGTTCAAATTAAGCAATTATTTCACGACCTCTCCTTGCCTACTCTCATGATTATTGTAATTTCTTGTGATTTGCATTGAGCTTTGGTAACGTCCAGTAAACTTCCGTACTTTGTGTTTTCGGTGCAGAAACAACTATGGTATATATGTTGAAAGGCTTTCTTTTCATTTTAACAAGTTTTTCTCTTGGTCTAATATAAGTCAGACTCCTCTTTCTGCTTTTTCTCTGTCTTCATCCATGTTCCTGCTTTTGTCACTAATGAAATCGCTATTGATTACCTGCCTTGTTTCACATACTTCTAAAATAATAAACTGTTCATTTCCTGCCTCATATTTTCTAACTGGTTACATTGAGTTACTGTTCAAATATTCCATTTCTCAAGAATTATTTTTTTATTTTATAAGAACAGTTGCTGGATGACGATTCAGTGACATCTGCCGCTCAAGTCTTCCCTTGCCGGGTGGTGTATCAGTTCCCTTTGCGCCTTTTTTTTTTTTTTTTTTGCTTACAATCAAGTGTCACTTGTCCCGCCATGGTTAATTTTCGTTGACTTCAGTACTAGTGTGTTTAAATTGATCCTAATTGAGCTATGAGCTGCTGAAAACCATTTAAACACACACGGAAACCCTCCAAACTCAACCCGCAACATACAAGTAGAAGATACAAGAATAATAGCCTCATTTACATCTAGAAATAATAAAAAAGGAAAAATAAATAATAAACAAGGGAAAAAGAACAATACTTAATAATGTCAACTATGAACAGAGGAACAATATACACTTTTGGAAAATAAAACATTTCTATAACTCTAGATACATACATAAAAATTCATGCATTCTGTTAATTTTCTTTTTAAAGCATCCACGATTATAGGTAAAAGAGAACGCTCAGATATGCAGAACATTTGGACAATTTTTACACACTTTATGTCTTGAAAAGAAAACCATTATACGAACACAAAAATGAAATAAAATGTTTAATCTTAATACCTTGTCAGCTGTCTTTAATAAAAATTGTATAAAAGAGGGATTGCTGCCCAAATACGCAATTATATATATATATATATATATATATATATATATATATATATATATATATATATATATAATTCAGCATTTTTGCAACACAAAATTTCCCATGTTTCGGAATCATATTTTAACTATGACTCCATCTTCAAACGATCATTTTTAGGTCAACTAAAGGAAAAAAATTTACAGGAGTCTAACAGTATTGTGCCTTTTTTCACGTTATGATATATATATATATATATATATATATATATATATATATATATATATATATATATATATAAAAGAGTAAGAGAGTGTAAATGGTTAGTCTCTCACCACTTTAGACTAGTCACTGAAAAAAGTCTAGTCCCGCTAAATAAAAACACAAATTTTAAAAAAATCAAAATAATAAACAAATTAAAACAACAAAATCAAAATAGAAAGAATAAAACCTCGAACTTCCCTCCAAGCAAATAACTCTTAAATATCTCAATAAATATGCAAAAATATACAAAAACAAGCAAAAGGAAAAAGAAAAAGTAATAGAATTAAGCCAACTGCGGACACCAATTTTCTTCTGTTTTAGTGTGCTAACAATTAGTTTCTTGTGAAAACACAATCGAAAGATGACAAACACCAAAACAGTTTCAATGGGCCTAATTCTTGTTTCTCTTCTTGCCAACGAGACTAACACTTCTATCGCAACCTTCCACTCGCCCAACATTACGTTTCTTTCGTGTTTCGTTTCTTTTTGCTTTAATTCTTCTACTCCTTTTTTTTTTCATTTTTGTTTCGTTTTTCATTTTCCATTTTCTTTGATTCTTCTATTTTTTATTTTTGTTTCGTTTTTAATTTACTTTTTTCTTTTCTTCATTTTTGTTTAAATCTTTGCTTTATTTGCCATTTACTATTTTTATTTGTTCTTTTTTTTCATTTTTGCCACGTTTTATTTTTCTTTTACTGAAAAATCTCACGTGTGCAACTTTGCAAACCACTTTTGACACATTCGATCGTTCGCACGATCTTATCCATAAATTTTACAAATTTTGTACATTTCAGTCGAATATTACCTCTCTTAAATCAATGTTTATAATGCTTAAATATTTATTTTTATTTTATTTTCATTTATAAAATCAATGAATAAAATATGCAAATTTCGTCAATTAACAAAATGGATGTTGATTTAACTTCAATGACAAAGTAAAACCGCCCTATCGAAAATTAAACCCGCCGAAGTAAAAAAAAAATAACAAAATCAATGAAAAATAGATTGCTGTCTGTTATTGACAAGAAGGGTCAATATATTAAGATGTAAATGTCTCAAAGAATTATCATATATGTTTCTTATTTGTTCTGTTATAGTTGTTGATCAATTGTTGATGATTTTATTAGATTATTATTGAAGTAAAAAGTGATTTTCTGGTTTGCATAATAATTTCAGACCGTAATTTTTATAATAAATCCAATAGCTTTAAGAAATCATGTCGAAACTACTTAAAGCTTATTTGACATCTAAATTAATCATTTACAATTGGATAAAAACTGTTCAAAGCAAATTCGATTTATTGAAGTGTATGCGATTTACATAACTACAGACGGACTGTATATGTAAAAACAAGCTGACATTTTTTGACGAATACTATGCTAATGTAAATCTTACGTATGTTCATGCATGTGTATTTTTAACTAATGTAAGAACTATAACAATCTAATATGTATTCAGAAGATGAAAAACATTTCTATGTCTGTTAATGTATTCGTGGAGTGTATGAAACAAATAAATGCAGTGAAATGTAAGACAACGCAATTGAATATATTTTTCTACATTTTAACTTTGAGGGGAAAAAAAGAGAAAAAAAATCATCAGCTTCAGGCTTTTCCCAAAGTCGCAAAGCGCCTGTTATGACTCGACTAATGTTCCGGTAAACACATTCATCTCAATATGGCGTCGAAGAAGCATAGCGGCAAAGTGTCATAGCTAAAATGGCGCCCCACCTTTTTGTATATATAAGTACATTAAGCAGAGCACCTATCTATTTCCTGTCATGCATATTTGATACGGAGCGTGCATTACGCGGGAAATTGGAAACCCCGATAGAAATGCGTGGTGTTTCTTCTGTAAATATTATTGCTTCTGGTGGTGTAGATGATAATCTTAGCTGCAAGTTTGTGAATAAGGCTTCAAATATACGAGAAATGAGAGGTATCATATATATATATATATATATATATATATCTGTGTGTGTGTGTGTGTGTGTGTGTGTGTGTGTGTGAGTGTGTATAATACTAATATATAAATTATACTAAAATATGTATATATAATGTATTATACTAATATATATATTATACTAATATATATATAATGGCTGGCAACACATATTCGAGGATAGCCGTCTACGAGGGCGGCTAGATAATCCCAATTGTAGACACCTGTTCAGCCTGATTTTTTAACACCCACAGAGCCCATCTGTGGTTTATACTGTAACTATGCTGAGCGGACATTAGTTACAGTTTCTTGGGGAAATCGCGTTATCAAGCGTGAACAACAGTATGAAGAGGGCCAAAATGCACAAACACTCAGTCACGATGACATGTGCCTTCGAGCTAGCAGAACCATCGACGACTCCTCAAAGAGAGCCTTATACCCAGTTTGACTCTCAAAACTTGTGTCAATCCGTGGTATGGTTTTCATGCGCTTTCCAAAGATGCCGCACCCTGGGATCGTCTTCTTCAAACCGATAATATCAGGAAGTCATTTCCTGACAAATCGACCAGGGTCTGATTCGAATCCGAGGTTAATGGTCAAAACGCGAACGTTCTACCCACTCTGCTCAAGGTTAAAACGTTCACTTTCTGACCATTATATATATATATATATTATAAATTATATTTTAGAACATGTACAGAATTTTTTTTATATCCACTACAAATCGTACATTTGTTTCGACATTAAAACTACAATATCTCATCAGGCGGTGTGGGCAGGCATGGAAAACCTCTTTTCTTATATTTGGTCAGTTGTGTGTGGGATGCTGTTAGGGATTAGTGATAAGGGAATAAGTCTTGTGGATTGACCGTTAGAATTTATAAGAAAGTGGTGTGGGTAGTGAATATGGTTGATTAATGAGTGTCTCTGAGTTTTGTAGACAGATTTACTTATATTTGGTCAGTTGTGTGTGGGATGTTGGTGGAGGTTAGTACCAAGAGGCTTTCCATTCCTGTCCACACCGCCTGATGATACATTGTAGTTTCAATGTCGAAACAAATGTACGATTTGTAATGGATATATCAAAAAAATTCTGGACATGTTCTAAAATATAATTTATAATAGATATTCACAGTTCTATATATTATATATCGAGTAATGTTTTAAATTAATGTTTTGGACGTTGTAAAAACATATTCTTCGTTCTGTATTCACTCGGGGATATATATATATATATATATATATATATATATATATATATATATATATATATATATATATATATATATTAAATTATATATATATTATGCTAATATATCCTTTATACTCATGCTCACTCAGAACAAGAAACAAGAGTTTGTATGGTCGTGGATAAGTCCAATAAAAGGTAAGAAGGGAAGACAGTAGTATTATGCGGAAAAGATATACTTGAAGAGGTGAAAATTGCAGTGATTGGGAAACTCACCTGCCGGGAGTCTGTTCCACAAAGCAGCAATTCTTTGGAAAAAGCTGTCCAAGTATATATATATATATTCTGTCTTGATAGTGTTTATATATATATATATATATATATATATATATATATATATAGAAAGAGAGAGAGAAAGAGAGAGGGGGTAGGGTACGGGGGAATAATTCAATACATTCGAATTCATTGCATTCATTTACGTGCTAGTACACTTGGGAAAATATGAATTTATCTCTTCTCCCTCACTTATAGGAAAATAAAAGGGTAGACTAGTTTCTATCGTCTAGATAGTGGCAACTGGTCTGGGAAAAGAAAAACCCTGAATTCAAACTATCCTGAAGAGGGTTGGGCTGCAGTGCGTGTGGTGCCCCTTACGACCTTGATAGAGTTACGAGATTCTTAATTGTGATATATATATTATGTGTGTATGGAGGAGTGTATAAATATATTATAATATGGATGATTTTGCGTGTATGTATTTTGATTTGAGCCATATACTAACAAGGTTAGCCGGCCTTGCCTTGATTAAAAGTAGCTTCCAAGATAATCAAGCGACTTTCCCTCAAAATGTTGAGAAACTATGTCTGTATATGCGATAATAAAAAATCTTGTTAGTCTCTTTTTTATTTAATATAATATAATATAATATAATATAATATAATGTGACTACCAATTGTCTTGGAGGTTATCGTTGTTTTGTCTAAAATCTCATACAAATACTAGCGAGTTTTCTGGGCGAAGGTTCAATTAAACTTGCTAGCAAAAATAAGAGATGGTGTAGAATGTTCAGTATCCAAATCTAAAAATAAATTTCAGAACTACTGATAGTAATATATATATTGATGTCAATGGTAATATTTACCGTTTCCGTTCAAAGAGATACTCGGCATTCATTAACTGAGAAGCCAGTGAAAATTTATATTTATTTGTCGGTCAAAATTTATAAAATCTTTCTAATAAAACAATTCTTTAGAAAAATATCTTTGGCAAGTAGAGTCATTATGTATATGGATTTATTTTATATATTTATCTATATCTACCTGGATCAATATTCGAGAAACCTTACTAGAAAAATATGCGCCCTCCGTCAGGATTCGAACCTGTGTGCCCTATGGGGGAAAATGGCATTATATCTAACCGGATTAATAAATGAAACTATAAATTAAATTTGTTTTATGAATATATATATATATATATATATATATATATATATATATGTGTGTGTGTGTGTGTGTGTGTGTGTGTGTGTGTGTGTGTGTGTGTGTGTGTGTGTGTGTGTGTGTGTATTCTCAGTTGATCTTACTGAGGGTTGGCTTCATTTTTATTATTAATAATAAACGTTGTTATAGAAGGATGGCTGTCCAAATACACAAGTGTATTTATTATATAACACATACACAAGCAGAAGTGCATACAATGTGTACTTTGGCGTAAATTCTTTATAAAGGCAATAAAAGTCAGAGGTTAGGAAATAAAAGAGTTGGTCAAAACTTTTTTATGAACCGCTTTCGGTGAGTCGTTAGACTACTATCAAGGTTCATTAGACAAGAACCATAATGCCCACATTTAAAAGCTGAATTAACATAGAGTCATCTGTCTTCTTCTATATGCCCAGTCCCTTCAGGACGTAGGCGATCATGGCTTTCCACGTTTCCCTATCCCTGGTGGCTCTGAGCACGCCTTCTCCTGTTACACCACGCAATCCTCATTCCGTCATCCACCTGATTAGGTCCTTCAAAAATGTTATCCGTTGCTTTCCCCTGTCTCTATTTCCCTCTATCTGGCCTGTTAGTATCAGATTCTCCAAGCCCTCCTTCCGCATTGCTTGTCCCAGGAACTTCATCTGTCTCTTCCTGATGCTCAGTATTAATTTCCTTTTTGTTTCCATCATTTCCAAGACCTCATCATTGCTCACATTCTCAATACATGATATTCGCAGCATCCTTCTGTAGAACCACATTTCAGTTGCTTCAAGTTTTTCTTTCATCTTTGATGGTATTGTCCAGCATCCGCTGCCATATTGAAGGGCGGACAGAACGTAGCAATCCAGTACTCTCTTTCTTGTTTCTAGCGTGATTGTCCTGTTTCTTAATACCTTACTCAACTTCTGGTATGCTTCCTTCGCCATGCCAATTCGCCTTCGGATCTCGGTGTCGCACTTTCCGTCTTCTGTTATAACGCTTCCCAGGTATTTCAATTTTTGTAGCTGCTTGATTTTAGTATCCCCGACCTGTATTTGGCATTTTGAGCTGCCCTTTTTACTGATGACCATGCATTCGGTTTTCGTGCAGTTTATTTCTAGTCCTTTCTTGTTACTTTCTTCAGCTAACTTCTGTAGGAGGTCTTGTAGTTTCCTTTCTGTGTCTGCTATCAGCACTGTATCATCTGCGTACCTTAGGTTGTTTAAATTGTGGCCTCCGATTACGAATCCAGGCATAACTTCTAGGGTCCTCAAATCAGTCTATTTAAATAAAACTTCTCCCAGTTCCTGAGATGAGGTATTTGAGTCCATCTATAGTTACTCACTTCGTCATTTTGTAACAAGCTTTTCAGCTGATGTGTTCTTTGCTGTTTAAATTAAATGCAAGTTTACAAAACAAGTCGCTGCTGGTTCGAGCTTCATCAAAAGTTATATTTTTATTCTGCATTCCTTCGTGTATTTATTCTTCCTTACTTTCTTTCTTTCTTTCCTTCTATCTTTTTTCTTTTCCAGAATTGCATTAAATTTCTATTACTTTACTAGTATTTTCAACCTTTTAGTCTCTCTTGCTCTTTTTTCTTTCCTTTCTTTTTTTCTTTTTTTTTTTTTTGCTCTTTCTTCCTTTTCTTTCTTTTTTTCTTTCTTTTTTCTTTCTTTCTGTAATATTCATTATATTTGCATATTGTGTGTGTGTGTGTGTGTGCGTGCGTATGTGTGTGTTCGCGTGTATATTCCTAACTTTCTTTCTTTCTTTCTATCTTTTTTTTTTTAATCATTTCACAACAAGCAAGGCATTCCACTGCCACTATTGCGCAAGGGGTTACATAGGAGAAGGTGATGAGAAAGTGTGGTTAAATATAGGAAATGTCAGAAGGAGGGTGATAGACGGGTAGGGATACCGAGGATGAGGGTTGGGTAGGTGGGAAAAGTGTTTGAGAGAATGGAAGCGAGTTAGTGTGTTAGATGTCTATTGACCTTACATTTAAACTCCTGGATATTGTAGCTGTCGGGGAAGCAAGCATGTGGAAGGGAATTCCACAGGCGGGAAGTGCGAGAAATGAAGCTGTTAGAGTAGAAATTGCGGTTACATTTTATCGGTTTCACTGTAAAAGGGTGGGACCTAGTTGCTAATCTCGCGCAAATTTGTACCTAGTGGGCACCAGTGATCTAAGTTCATCGGAGCAGAAGCCGTGAAAGTATTTATAGAAGAGGCACAGGGAAGCCACGTCACGCCGGTGTGAGAGTGACTGCAGCCAGTCTACCAAGTCGGTATCGATCACATTACAGCCTCTCCGTTGTATTTTGTCAAGAACCCCGAGGAGAACATGCAGGGGCACCCGACCAGATGTGGCAGCAGTATTCAATGCAGGGGCAGATGGTAGATTTATATATGTGCAGGATATATTCAGACGGAAGAAACTTCCGGGCCCTGCACAGAGAACAACTTAATTGCATTCAATTACTATTAGTTTACTAGTATTTTCCACCTTCTAGTCTATCTTGCTCTTTCTTCTTTCCTTTCTTTCTGCAATATTCATTATATTTGCATATTGTATGTGTTCGTGTGTGTGTGTGTGCGTATGTGTGTGTTCGCGTGTATATATGTGTGTCTGTGTAGTGTGTTATATATTGCGTGTAGAAAAAATCATAGTTACCTTTCCTTTACCAACGCGTTTCGTCCTCTCATGGTCCTTATCAAGGTAAATGTATGGATTTTATTTCCTCGTTTCTCTACGCTATTTCTTTCACCTTGTTGCACTTTTCTTTTGTTTGGTCTCGAATTAATACCGAATAATCAAATATAACGTTGCCTGTCGGTGTACGAACATTCATTCATTTCTACACGCAAGCATATGCAACGCGCCAACATTTAGCGACATATAAAATATTAACCTGTTCTTAAAACTCGTCTGAGAATTATGCTTGCCCTTGGTCGCATTTAACAGGGATCAAAATGTTCATGTCGACTTTATTGATCCCGGAAATCATATAACAGAAAATGAGCATGTAAACGCGCTGATATTAAGCTTGTTAAACGTAAAAACACAGTGAGAATTACAGTTACTCTCAAAAGAAGTGTTGAAGATGCTTTTTTTTTTCTGAATGTTTTCTTTCTTTTCTGATATGCGATCTCCTTTTTTCTTTTTCTTTTGCGCGATTTGTCACGTGTTGTATTAATCGTCGTTTGTATAATTCTGTGTAAGTCTGTGCTGGTGGGTTTAAAATGTTTGTATTTCATATACAGGGGAAGAATATATTTCGAATAATCAGTTTCTTGTTTCCACTTTAGATTTTTCCACCGTATGTACATGATTTTCTCGGTGTCCCTTTTAATGTATCATTGTCTAACGGCTAGAAAGGATGCTCAAAACATAATTAAATGAACGATAAACAGTTATGGATTAGTGATAAGTGCCTGTATACAATGAAATATTTCGTTATTCAGAAAAATGAAAATCGCACACAAATGCATATTTTTCTTATTATTAAACGTTATACTTTAGTGAATACACGGACTTTTGAGCAAATAACCTGTTTTTAAACGTTGTGAAATACGTTTATTGGCCTTTTTGCATTGGCAAAAATTTAAGAAAAATGTTTTCTCTCACAGCGTTCGAACTAGCGTCGCCTTTTGTAGGAAAATTACGTCAGAACAGGCGTGCCTTTTAGATCACACGGAACGTTACATGGAGAAGTACGGTGTAGAATGAGATGAAAGCCATGCAGTACTCTTGGGATTCCTTGACTAGTCTGGCCCAAGATAGGCAGAGGTGGAGAAGCTTTGTTGCTGCCCTACACACCATTGGGTGTAATGGATGATGATGATGATGATGATGCTCTCTTTTTTTTTTTTTTTTTTAGAATGCACACCCCCTCGTTCAGATCTTGAAAGCTAATATCTGCTCGAATGGTCATATCTGCTTATATTTTATTTTCGTATCCGAAACGTGAAGTATTTTTGAAGGAATTAATGACTTATTTTTAATACGACTGTCATAAACATTAACTCCCCTCGATTTGAACTCTTCCACAATTATCCACCATTTTCTGTACTATATATATATATATATATATCCTTTTTTTACTTGTATTATTTATATTTTTATTTGCTCGTAGCAACCCACTCTTCGTAAACCCACTCTGTTTATTAAATTCTTCGTCAAGGTACTTTATTTTGTTTCTTACAACAACGGCATTATTTCTTAATGAATTTAAATGTTATATTGATAGGCAATGCAAAATAATATGTTCGTGCTTCAATAAAACCGACCGTTAAAGCTTCTATCGAGGCATTGACAGATAAATCACCGTGGATTTTGAGTTATCTATATACTTTCACGTTTTAATAAGAGCTAAAACAAATAACGAAACATTACATTATATAAAATAAACTGTCACAATTGTTCTTTACAATATATTGGGGAAACCTGCAGAAATAAAATAAAAACATATCTATGACGACAAAAGGACCTCATACATAATTTATGAAAAGTATTAGTCATGCATAGAAATATATTCAACAACAACTTTCATCTAAAGAATGCCATACTCATTAAAAGATAAAGTATCTTACTTAGACGAAAAATTATTGACAGTGCCGCTATCAAGACTTACCAAATATCAATCTGCATCTCTTTTCTAAGGCAACAAACATGACCATAAAGATTTTTTTTAAATTTAAAGGAAACAGTTAAATTAAAAAAAGAAAATCTATTATTTAAAAAATACTTGTTTTTGTATTTTGTAGATACGGTCGTCCATACACTACATTGTAAAAAAAATAATAGCAATAACTACAGTAAATTTAAGCCAAAGTAGTTAAACATCCTTAAAAAATTAGATTACGAAGAATATTTTCCTACAGTTTGAAGACTGCTGACGATGTCTCGTTATATTCTTCAATTACGTTTACAGATAAAGCTCCCCTAGAAAAACATTATATAAAATACACATCAAGTTGCTAACAAACTGTCAAACAACTTAAATAAACAGGTACCGTCGTGTTACATTTCTGCGATAAATAAATAATATTTATTTCAAATCAATTTAATTAAATTTTAAATTAGCTAATATTTCCCAAATAAAGTTTCAGAAAAGTATTTTTGGAAGATCTTTTAATAAAGAAAAATAAAAGGGCTAAAAATGGCGTTAAAATCATTTTTTAGCAAAACAGACTCTTTCCAGTCAATTGAAATTAGTTTTGAAATAGAGAAAAAAATTGATTATTGGAAATATTGAATTTATTAAGCTTGAATTTAAACTAAAATAAAAACTTTAAGAAAAATTTTTCATTTCTGAAAATTCATTTTAAACTGTGGGAGTACCTACTTATTAGTTTCTTTTTTTTTTTTAATCGTTTCACCCCAAGCAAGGCATTCCACTGCCACTATTGCTCTTGGGGTTACATAGGGGAAGGTAAATAGAAAGATTGGTTAGATAAAGGAAATGTCAGAAGGGGGGTGATAGGTAGTTGGGAGGATGGGAAGAGTGTTTGAAAGAATGGAAGCGAGTTATTGTGTTAGATGTCTATTGACCTTACATTTAAACTCCTGGAGATTGTAGCCGTCGAGGAATCAGTCATGTGGAAGGGAATTCGAGAAAAGAAACTGTTGGAGTAGAAGTTGCGGTTGTATTTTATCGGTTTCACTGTAAAAGGGTGGGACCTAGTTGCTAATCTAGTATCTCGTGCAAATTCGAACGTAGGGGGAACCAGTGATCTAAGTTCATCGGAGCAGAAGCCATAGAAAACTGAATGCATGGTCATCAGCAGAAAGAACTACCCAAAATGCCAAATACACGTGGGGGATACTAGAATCAAGTAAGTACAGAAATTTAAATACCTAGGAAGTGTTCTAACAGGAGATAGAAAGTGCGACACAGAGATCCGAAAACGAATTGTCATGGCGAAGGATGCGTTCCAGAAGCTGAGTAAAGTACTAAGACAAAGGAAACTTTTATTAGAAACAAAGAAGAGAGTACTAGATTGCTATGTGATATCAGTTCTTCGATACGGCAGTGAATGTTGGACAATATCATCGAAGACGAAGGAAAACTTGAAGCAGCGAAAATGTGGTTTTACAGAAGGATGCTGCGGATATTATGGACCGAGCATGTGAGCAATGATGAGGTCTTGGAAAGAATGGCAACGAAAAGAAAATTAATAGTGAGTATCAGGAAGAGACAATTGAAGCTCCTGGGACATGCACTGAGGAAAGAGGACTTGGAAAACCTGATACTAACAGGCTAGATAGAGGGAAAAAGAGACAGAGGAAAGCAGCGGATAACATATTTGAAGGGCTATGACAGAAGTGGGGTTGTGTAGTGTAACAGGAGAAAGGCACAAGAGATAGAGAGACGTGGAAAGCCATGATCGCCTACGTCCTGAAAGAACAGGGCACATAGAAGAAGAAGTTCTGTTCAAATTCGATAAATTTTGGTGTAGCATTTCGTTTACTTGTACTTTTAGGAGGTATAATAACTTTTTTATAAATGAAATTGTTTTTCTACACCTACTTGGCGTCACTGTAAGAATAAGGGATGACAAATGAAAAAATTATAACATGAAAAAAATATTTATTATTTAATGTCTTTTGTATACTTTTGTCATTCTATTCAAGGGAGAGTATTACTTAAAATTCGAATTTTTGCTTTTATATTTATTGCTGCATCATCATTTAAATTCAAATTACGTTATTTGCATAAAATGTTTCAATAGTTACTGCTCGTGAACACACAGAAATATTGAATTACTTAAGCAAAAATACTACCCACTTAGGCAATATATAAATCCAATGAGAATGAATCGTTCTAGTCAGCATATTAGTCTTGGTTGTCAGTTCGCTATTTCTGTAAAAGAAAAAGCATTTCTCTTCTCTAGCGGATTTTACGAATTGATGCTGCTGTAGAGTGAGTCAGCAAAGGTTTAATAGTTCGGACAACTCCAGAAAAAGCTATGTTCCTGGTAAAATTGTTTCTTCTGGGTCTTCATTAAACGTAATAAGAAGACACAAAAGAGATATGGGACTTCTTTAAAGAAGACCCTCGTTTCCTGTAGCACTGACCACTACGTATGAGTAATGGAAACGATTGACGAATCTTCCTGGTGCCCCAATAGTTTCTAGACGACCGCTTTCATTGAATCAATCTGGATACAATGGTTTGCGAAGAGATGGCAGTAACGCAGGATTGATTACCCTTTTATGCACGATTCCCGCTCTTGTAGCCACTGCGATCGAACGAGATTTGCCATTCATCAGCGACACTGTAAAATAACCGTATCGCCTTTCTGAATTTTTGAAGACGTTGCAAAGTCGATGTATACATCCTGATATATATATATATATGTGTGTGTGTGTGTGTGTGTGTGTAATAATATTTTTAAATAAAAGCGGGAAATGACAAACCATTGATGTTAAAATATGGAAGAAATAAAACAGTAACAAGAAAAAAGAAAACAGAAAACGTATTTTTTATGATACGGAAGACCAGCTGTAGAATTTTGTAAGCGGCTTCGCCTTCAGCAATATTCGTAAAAAAATTATGAAGACAGAAATACAAAAACAAGGTGTCGATAGTTTCAAAAAACATGTCTACGGCTAATGTCAGATTGTGTGACACTTAGACTTCACTTGGCAGTAGTAACAACAAGAAAAGCCATAGAAGCGTTAATCTGTACCTTTGAGGAGCGAGGATCCTGGGCAGCTGCAAAATAAAGTGCTAATTAAATTAGAACACGTGATAAATCAAGATTCTGACCACTTTGTTTTTATGAAGGTAATTTTCTGTATTTTATTTCGCATTGGTTTGTTGTTAACAAAACTGATAATTTTTTATCATGGTATTATCACAAGTTTTACAAGTATATAAATACACGCCTTACAAAATAAATGAGTTGTCTTATCGTCTACTGTAGATCTGATATTTTTTTAAGTTTGTCTGTTCGTATATATAAAGATCTCCCTCGATAATAGTTGTTATATAAAATAATACCCCCTATACCGTAATAATTGTTATATTTACATATATATTTTAACTGTAAATGGAACAGCTATTATGGGACAGTTGTTATTTTATTATCTCTGTCGCATAAGTGCTATATTTGTATACACAGTGGCGATTGTAGAACTCTAAAAGTGGTGGGGAGGGGGTAATTAGGGGCCGAGATTTTCTGAAGAAATGGGGGCAAAATCAAACAGCGTCTTTATGTTCATACTACACCATTATTGTATACATAACTTAGGAATGAGTTTGAGTATATGTTGCTTCACTAAATTAAATGAAATAACTTTTTATTCATAGTAGTTCTAATCTACTCTGGCCATTTTCCACTCTCAAGCTGTTCAAACACATGAATTTTTAATTTCAAAACAAAATCAGAGGGTTAATACTAACGTCAATACTAGCAGAACAGTGTGATTTATTTGCTATGATTTTTGAAAAAAGGAAAAATTAAACGCAGAGAGAAAAGTGCTGAAGATCCAATGTTATCAAAATCAGAGATTGATCAGTTTCATAAATCTCTGAATCTTATAAAAGTTGGGGTCAACTGAAGGGCTAACAAAAATTCTAGAGGGTGAGGGGCTTGGCTCCTTCTGGTCGCTCACGTAGAATCGCCAATGTGTACTAAATGTATCAACTGTTATGGGATACAAGTAGAACATATTTTATAGAATTAACTATATTTTGAGGATTTATTTGCCAAATAACTTCAGTGAACGACTGACAAGTTACGTTGTATAAAATAATACATAAAGAAAATGGTCCAAGATCTTTTTCTCTCATATACCCCGATTGGGGTACGTCAATGGGGTGTAATAGTTAGCAAGCTTATCTCGTTAGAACCTATTACAACTGAATAATGAGTTCTATTCTCACTGGGTATTCCATACTTTCGGTCTTTTGTCACATCAAAGCGGCGTTTAGAAAATCAACGCTCATACCTGCTTACGTGAGCGATTATCAACACGCGAGATATTTAAGTAATTTGCTCCTTCCGATATGCGTTGTGGTGCAGTGCATATCGGCCCAAAACGAGAAATCGGAGAGCTGAGTTCGAATTCCAGTTGAATTCGTTGCATTCACATACGCGAAAATACCCTTGGGAAAGATATTAATTCATTTCTTCTCTTTTGTGGAATAAATAACAGGACAAATTGGGTTCTATAGCATTGGTTAACAATCAGTCTATCACATAAAGTAATGGCAACCTACTGCAGAAAAATCTCTGCCCAGTCAGTCATGTCTCTTTTGGGACATGATCACCCATGCATATATCACGTATGGCACTTAACTGACTGTTCCGAAATTAATGTATGAATATTCGAAAACTTTAAACGATGAAGTACTTTGTGATGCAGTGGATATCGGCTTGGAACGAGAAATCGGGGAGCCGAGTTCAAATTCCAGCTGAATTCATTGCATTCACTTATGCGCAAATACCCTTGGGAAAGGTATTAATCCGTCTCTTCCTTCCAGTTATGGGTTAAATAACAGGACAGATTGGGTTCTATAGCCTTGGCTGGCAACCAATCTACCGCAGAAAGCAATGGCAACCTACTGCGGGATAATCTTCTGCCCAGTCAGTCATACTGGCCAAACACTTATAATTCTGTAAACGTGTTTTATTAATATGAGGTGAGCTATGCCAACGACATAGGTGTTCGCAGTTGGAATCTTAAACCTTTCCAAACAAACACTATAATCTGGAATTGGAATGAAAGTAGTTGCGTGTACCCTGAATGCATCATAAAAATCCAGGATGTGGAACTTACTCGAGCCTTCCGTTTACTTGCTTCCCCGATAGCTAGAGCTACAGCTGTCGGAGAAGCAAGTAAACGAAGAATTCCACAGGCGGGAAGTGGGAGAAAAGAAGCTAATGGAGCAGAAGTTGCGTTTACATTTTATTGGTTTCACAGTAAAAGCATAGGACCTAGTTGCTAATCTTGTCTCCAACAATTTAAATGTAAAGTCAATAGTCATCTCCTATCTCACTAACTTGCATCCTCTCTCTCTCTCTCTCTCTCTCTCTCTCTCTCTCTCTCTCATGCCCTTTTCTCTGTCTACTCCACTCTCATCAGTATTCTTATCCTTCTCTTACCCACTTCATGACACCCCCTATAACCTATCACTCTTTCTCATAACTTTTCTCCAATGTAACCCCCTGCGCACTAGTGGCAGTAAACTGCCTTGCTTGGGGCGATATGTTTAAATAAAAAAATTTTTGATAAAATTGGATCACTTGTAACAACTTTAGTATAGGCGATAAGGAAATCGAATATAGAATAGTCTGCAGGACGAGTAGATTTTCCAAACACTATCAAATGTTATAAAAACTATATATTAGCAAGAAAACTAGAATCATGTTTTTTTTTAAAATAGCTTCGTCAGATCGGGTCTTTTATATCGATATTATGAATGACGTCAAACCTGTTCAGAAATATCTAAACTGTCAGCTATTTACAACCTTTTTTTTTCAGATTAATGATTTAAAATGGTTTTGAGTGATTGAAGCCAGTAGTTCATGGTGAAAACTATTCTTTTCGATCCATGTGGACTGGCGCTACAACATCACAAACAAAAACTGTACAAAATAGCAAAAACCGCAAGACTTAAGGACTTTTAAAAACAGCAACAACTAAAATGCTTATCATGTGTAATGTTCAAAGAAATAAATTAAATATCACATGTAGCTCGAAGAGAAAATAATTACATAGAAGATGGTTACATTCAACATTACTTCAAATACGAGTTTGAGTTTTGCTTAATGGCATATCAACACCTCTGTGGGTTATTTAATGTCAAAAAGGTGGGGGTTTTAAAATTTTATGTTCGGTTATTTAGTCAGATATTAAGGAAAGAAAGGTTGATTTAGTCAGATTTTAAGGAAAAGTTTTCGTTTTTATTCTTTTTTATTTTAGAAAACTGAAAATGTCTTCTAGTTTTGTATTCAAAGATATTTGCTGAGAAAATTTTTTTCCTTCAAAAATGTGTTATGGTAATTTTTTCTTCAAAAATGTATTGTTGGCAATATTTTTCCTTAAAAATTGTATTTCTTTCGATTAAAGTGTATTTTTGTAGTTTCATAATGTTTTAATTCCAGTTTGGGGGTTAACTATTTACCCATAGCTGGGACCCTAACATGTGCTACCACTCCGGGTCAGGGTGGACCTGGGAACACAGCAATTAAGAGATGGTTTCATGTTCCTCACAACCCCCAATTCAGAGGCCTTGCTGCCAGATTCAGTTTACCGTCATGCCCAGGACCTTCAAATACGAGATTCGGAAGGAAACACACGTCAATATTAGAAAGATCAATAAAGGTTACTTGACTTAATAAACTGATTTTCCTGAAAAATTGTTTTAAGAAAAAGATTTTAGAAATTTCAACCAACATTAGTACTGGCTACTCAGTCAACAAATATCGAATGTTTCCTAATCCGGAAACTACTAATATTATTATTATTACCCTTTATAAATTATTTGTTTCAAATTTATGAATTGTTCTTTTGTCGTCAAATATGATGTTGAGTAGTTCTATCCATGATTATTAACTTAGTTCCGCAATTAATCCAAAAATAAATTGTTATTTTCGCACTTATATTCACTTAATATAAGAGCCAAATCTTGTATTGATTAAAGGGTTACTCAATGAGAGTGTTACAAGTGCGTTTAATAGAAGTGTATTATGGGATATATAAGATAGGTAACAATTGTCCCAAGATTTGAAAAAGTTAACACTGTATTGAAATATTCTCTTTGGAGTCTTTTCTATAAAGCAGCAGTTCTGGAGAAATTGTCTGAACGGAACTTCTTCCTTACAAATGAAATATGAAGAGAATATAGATGAGTCGACCCTTGTGTGTGTTGTATGATTTTGATTTATATTACAAAGAGACAAGTATCTGATAAAACTGTTACCACTCTATTGAACACTTTCTTGGCCAAAAATTTTGCTCGCCTTGAAATACAGTAAATTCTAGTGAACTTTACTTATTTTGATAGGTATGGGACTTCTTCCTTTCAAATGGAATACGAAGGGAATAAGGATGAGTCGACTCTGTGTACGTAGCATGACTGATATTTTCTTAGAATGATCTATGTTTCTGATTCTTATCAACAAAACATAACCAGATGCATATTATTCAACAGTATCAGAAATTTGAGTTCAATCACGGGTAAAAGTCAGAACTTCTTCATACTGATATTCAGGAAAGCCCGGTCAATTTTTCTATTTCAGGTGAAAATAAAGACAAAAATTATTTTAATAACCTTACAACCATACAGCTAAATCCTGTACAGAAAACAAATGTAGTGTATCAATTTACATACCCGTTCAGTGATTGTACCTCTGGTACTAATAACAAGCCCACTACATATGTTGGTTTTACTACAACCACGCTCTCCCGTAAACTTACCTGCCACCTTTCTGATCACAGTTCAATTAAACAACATTTCCGAGAAAAAATAGCCATGTAGGTAATATTAGACAGATTTAAATCGATAACACAATAATACTCACACATACACACAGTAAATAGAACCTTCAGATATTGGAGGCCATCTACATTAAATCAAAGCTACCCACACTTAATAAAATCACATTTCCATCTAGTCACAACATATTACATTGCATTTAGACATATAGTTCTGTTAACATTTCGGTCTCGCACGCGGTTTGACGTCTTAGAACTGCATTACAAACTTACGACCTGCGCCTGTTATTCGGTGACGGTTATCGTGGCATAGCAATGTTTTATGTCAAGATAATATCATCTTTGATGGTGGATGTCTTTACATTAACGTCCCTGTAACTTCTCTGAAGATGCCTCATGTGAGCCAAAAGCTTAGAACCAGCATGATAAAAAAATATCCAAATGTTGGAAAATTTTTGTCTTTATTTTCACCTGAAATTAAAGCCAAAATACGATGTTTAGAATGGCTCATGATTAAACGTAATAGACATTCACTGCCTATAATATTTAGTACGATGTTTAGAACGGCTCATGATTAAACGTAATAGACATTCACTGCCTGTAATATTTAACAATATATGTTTAGAAAATTATCTGCTACCTCAATACACTATATATATATATATATATACATTTAATGGTTGTATTTCTCATTGACGGGTATGCTAACTCGATGTTCCTTGAAGTGACGGCTTTCGAGTATTAAAAGTTTAATCTGATGGACCATTCACTCGTTTAATGAATTCCGTTGTTACATTAGTGCCCCAACTGTAGTTTTATAACGGAGTAAACCTAAATACGCAGATTGCATTATGTCGATGCCAGATTCAGAAAAGGAACTGCAGGATCTCTTCAAGGTAGTAAAGGAAAGTGCGAAAAATGGACTAACTATTAACTGTAGAATAAAAGTCCTCGGCAAGACGGAGTTACCTAAGATCTGAACTATGAATTGGAGATATAAGAACCAATCAGGACCAAACATTTGAGTAGTGTCGTATAGGAAGGCGAAAAATGTGACACACAGATCCAATGGCATACTGGAACAGCGAAAGGTATGTCATCAGATACGAGACAATTTCCTCACAGGTAAACGCGAGCAACGGGGAAGTTTTGCAAAAAATAGGAAAAATAATTACACTTACAGACATAGAGAGACAGTAGAAATTTCTAGATTACATAATAAGGAGGGTGCATTGGGAGAAATTAACATGCACGGGGCATAAAGACGACAAGAGAAGCAAAAGGAAAACAGTAAATACCCTAACTAACGAGTTTATGCAAACACATACGCCATAACGTAACTTCCCTGTACCTTTTCTCTGAATATTTTATGGCAATTATTCTGATGAAATGTTCTCTTTGTACCTCAACTTTACGAATTTAAGCGCAGTACTAGATTGGCAGGTAGGTCTCATTAATTTGCAGTTGAAATTGCTACGTGTAACCACAAATTTTATGTTAAGTTTCTTCTCTGGCAATTCTCGCTCGTGAGACTCTTGCTTTCTAGTTAACTTTGATCTCCAAAAATTTCAATGCAATATCAATTTGTCTGTATTTCTGAGATGAGGTAGTATTTACAGTATTTAGATTATTCGGACTATTGTCCTCATTTTTGTTGCCATTTGTACGACGTTTCGGCCGTTGTACGCTCCGGTCATTTTCAGGTGCTAGGAATTTCGAACCGAACCCTGTCAATCGTTATCTTCTGTCTTCTTAATTCATGTTCTTTTATTTATTTTTTTCTCTGCTTAATATTTTTTTTTATTTTACTCATGTTCTTTTACTGTTAGTAGCCTAGTCAGTAACTAAATGGATCGCCGCTTGGGAAGCTTTAAGCATTGATGTCCGGTTAGTGTTATGGAAAAAGCCTTGGAATTGAGAATCAGAGAATCGAGTTCCAATACCAATCAGGTTCGTTATATTCACTAACGTTATATTTACTAATGCACAAATACCTTTAGGAAAAGTATGAACTCACCTCTTCCTTGTTACGTGTTAATTAGTAGGAGTTGTAACAATGAATCATTACTATCTCACAAAAATAAATTCTTACAATCTGAAAATAATTTCTAGTTTTAAATACCCTATAAAACGTTTATAAACAGTAAAATATGAATTCCCACTCAGTAACCCCTTACGTCTTAGTGACTTTAATGCCTTGCTTGGGGATTTATAAAAAGAACAACAGAACAGGGATGGTAAGAAGGCAAACGTTGCTTAGAGTTACAAAGTAAAAATTGAAAAACCATGATCGCCTACGCCCTAAATGCCAGTATTTTCAAAACTATTGACAATTTCTTTATTTCTGAATCTTCAATATACTTCCTTAGTATGATTATTGAAAACACTAATAATAGCAAATTATATAGCAAAGCATTTATGTTATAAATAATTACCTCAGAAACATTTGCCTTACTTCTTGAGCAATAATATTCGTTTTTCTCTCATTTTCAGCGCCAAAAAGAAATCAATCGAATGCCAAATTTGTAGGCCGAATATATATGGAATAGCCAGTGAGGATCTAAATCACTATAATGTAGTAATAATGAGCCAATATCACCTCCCTAGCGATTAACCGTCGCTGGAGTAATTAGGAATTAAAATAATGAAATATAAAATCTTCACTATGACTCACGCAGTTTTCTTCATGTCAGAAAAGTTTTCATACTTGTTTGAGAATGGTAATGAAGTAAATACATTTGCATCCGTTTTGTCTCGAAGATGACTGTTGCAGTCGAAGAAACAGAGTCGTAAAAGGAAAAATATTTGAAAGGCAGAAGTGACGTCGGCTAACAGTGCCCGAAGATGATGACTGTCGTTGAGAAAGCAACTAGTCGTCCATGAGTCTACGGTGAGGCTGGCGTCGGTGACAGCTTGCCAAATTTACGTGCTTCCATTTCCTGGAAAAGGGCTTCAATGCAAGAAGAGATTGTCGATGTTCATTAGGGATTCTGGGACACTGAGAAATGGACGTCAGTACGTTGCGCTGGGGAAAAGATGGTGAAGACACAGACTGACAATGGGAGATGGTATTGCATCGAGAATGAAGCGATTGGTGGCGGGAGATTAGTATTGTTGGGGTGGATGAACGACACAGATTGGTGATTGGCTGAGGACGCAATCGTCGTGGCTTACCGTCAAGAAAGCTGCAACAGTTGAGGTAATTATTTTAGAGAATAATGCGGACGTAGAGATAGAAATGGTTGGTGTGGCGGTTTGAGGGCGAGGTTTTAGATTGCGTGGGACAGAAAGGCAAAAGTACATGGACGAGTTCAGCTGAAGAAAAAGGAAAATAACATTTTTTTCCTCTAGCTTTCTTCTTTTTAAGTTATCTCTCCTATTTTACCGCCATATCATACACTTCCTTCGTCCTTCTACGCACAGGTTTTCTCCTTTTGAGCACGCAGGTACACGTGCGCACACACAATGCATATCTATTTATCTACATTAAGTGATGAGTACATTGTCGCCATTTTTTACGCATGCGCATTGTTTTATTTTTATTTTTTCGACTACACAGTATAATAGGATCAGTTGAGAAATGTCTATGAGAAAAAGACCAACATGACTCAATTCACTCAATTTGAAAACAGCATGCTGTACTGCTTGAAATTCTCTCCAAAAAATTCAATACAATCATTTCAGAGAGTTTGGGTGTCAGTCTGATGACAGTGCAGAGAATTCGGAAATAATAGGCAGATATATCCAGTCAACATCATGTTTAGAGCGATCACTAGTAAAGGCGACCTTATGCCTCCATTCATCTTCCCAAGAGCCTCAGACCCAAAACAGAAGCCTACGTCTAGTGCCTTCAGGAGGTAGGGCTGCTCTGAGTCAAAATGGTGGCTGCTGGAAAACCTTATGTCTGGCAAGAGGACTCTGCACCATGCCACACAAGCAGGAGAACCCAGTCATGGCTTGCAGACAATTTCTGCGACCACATCACCCCTGATATATGGCCACCTAACTCCCCAGACTGCAAACCCCTTTATCATGTGTGGGGCGCAGCTGACCGAGACACCAACAAAATTTCTTTTACCACCAAAGGCGAACTGAAGGTTAGCATTATGACAGCATTCAGCAACTTAAACAAAGAGACCGTCCGTAAGAGATGTAGAAGATTCTGAAGTAATCTTCAGACCGTGGTTGAAGCCATTGTTGATTTTATTGAATAAATTTACATTTTAGTATTTCAGTATATTTTTTTGTGTAATTTTAGTAAATATATCTGTTAAAATAAGATACATAGATATATAGATATGCTAGTATGTGTGTGTGTATGTTTATTTATATGTGTTTGCGTGTAAGTGTGTGCGCGTGTGTAACAAAGAGAGGTTCAGGTCTTCTTAAAGTGATTAAATATACAAATCTTAAAACCTTTGAAATAAATTTCTCTTTATACTTGAACATCCGAAAGGGAATTGTGCCATTTCTTTCAAATTGTTTTTTCCTATAATGTATTCTTTCTTTTCAACCGAAGGTCACATTCATTTTTCTTGTAGCTACCGATAACTACCACAGATGTTCCGAAATCTCTAAACACAATACACAGCTTGACTAATAAGTTTTTGCTGGACTTGAACTACAAAGAAGTGATAGTAACAAAAGAATATTTGACAAGAGAAATGTGAGTTTATATCTAAACTTATTTATAAATGGAACTTTGTCTGTGTTTGTGTGTGTCTGTGTGTGCCCGTTAACTATAGACTCCGAAACGGCTGAACCGATTTTCTTGAAAAATTACACAGTTGTACTATAAGCGTCTGCGAGTGTTCTTAGCTAGGTTTTGCGTCGAGGTACCCCCGATAAATATTGAAAATCGATAATCGAAAAAATCGAGTTATAGCAGGAGTGGTCCGATTTTAATCAAATTTGATACACTCATAGACGAAGACATAAAAAACGATATTCAGAAGTTTCAAGGTTGCAGTTCTTACAATAGTGCAGAAAATTGATAATATATATATATATAAGGCAAGATGTTTGTGTGTGTGTCTGTTTATCTGCCTGTATGTCTGTATTTTTTTCAGCCCTTTTATTTTAGTTTTTGCTTCGGGTTTGGTTCTAAGTAGGTCTAATTGTAGTTCTTAGTCTCAGCCATGATACCATTTTCTCAGAGGACTTATTTAGCCTTCAAAACTCAGTTTACGCCGAAAAAAAACTCATTTGATATCGATACCAGGAAATCAAAATTCATTTTTCTTTCAGTCTACGGTTTCGCTTTAACTGGAAACAACTATTGGTTTTTAGTCTTTCGTGCCAACGTCCAAAGAGTCTGATCTCCTGGACCATGGATTAGTTTTAAAGCTTTCATTACACCCGAGCAACGGGCTGTACTGCTAGTTTCTTTATATGTAAATTTACTAACCCAATAAAAGTTCCCACTGCCACATTTACTGAATGAGGTTGTCTTAAGAGCATAAAGTGAGGAAATAATAAAGTGCATATTATGAGGCTATCTTGAATAGATAATTGTTTACTCTGAAAAGGTTTACGTTATAGTGATCAGGGAAGCATCTTATTAAAAGTCTTCAATAGTTCTGAGGAAGAAGAAGCTGTCTAAGGGAAACTTCTTCCTTACCAATGGAATACGATGGGAATGAGAATTTGTCGATTCTGTATACGTTATGGACCCTGGCTGTGAAGCACTGAAATAGTGGAACTAAGACATGTAGTGCATCTGAACATCTGCTATGTTAGCGTAGCAAGAGACTAGCAACGTTTATAATTCATAAACAGCTCTCTCTCTCTCTCTCTCTCTCTCTCTCTCTCTCTCTCTCTCTCTCTCTCTCCACACACACACACACATTTTATTCCTAATTTTCTTTATATTTTTTCAGCGATGAATTCTTCCACGATTGCGTTATCTTGATAAAGTATTTTTGGGAGGGGGCGGAAGGGATTTTGATGTGATTATTCTATAAAATTTCATACTAATTAGAGTGACTGCAGTAATTAACTACTGTTAAATCAATTTTACAGATTTTAAAAAAATAATGTCTTTTTTTCGTTCATGCTGATAGCTATTCAAAAGAAATACGCAAAAGAATAAAATGAACAGAGAAAGATGGGTTCATGTCTGTCATAGAATGAAACAAGAAATTAATTTCAACTGCGTTACTAAAAACTGAAACATAGCCACTAATACCATTTATAAACAAAATAAAAAATAACATCATTTTCTTTTATTCATTCCTTTTATTGTTCAACAAATCAATACGCTTACCTATTTTGAAATATAAACAACAATTGATTATCTTTGTTAATAAACTAAAAAGATGTCTAGTAATATAAAAAAATGTTACATCACATTGTAAGATAAACAAGATTTTTTTATTTTCTGCAAGAAAATTAGAATCGCCAAAACTTTTTCAGTTTTTCTTAATTTGTTGTTTTTTTCTTTTTTATATTATTTTTGTTTTGTTTTGTTTTTATACAAACATTTTCAAAGCCAAATATAAAATAACTATTACTTTACAATCATTACTTTTTTAAGTCTGTTGCTTTATATTTAAATACAAATTAAAAAAAATTAATCTGATGAAAGTCATTATTAACGTATCTCGATTCCTTAAGGCAAGAACCATTTTGTCGTTCTAAAAATAAGAAAATGATTTTTATCTGAATTTATTTTAAAAAAACTTCCTTATGTTTTTATCAACTAAAAAGTAAAACAATTACGAATGAAAATAAAAGCAAAATTAAAAATAAAACTCTTTGTTTTGATCTAAAAAGGAATCTTTTGCAAGACTTTTGTAAGTTTCAGACGTATTTATAAATAAAGGCTAACAATTCAATTACAATTCAATTCGCAGCTGCCTTTTTTATATGCGTTACTCTTTAGCTTGGTTTCTTATAGAAAAAAAAGATCAAGTTGTTTTGTGACATTTTGTACTGCATTATTGTTTTAGTTCATGACTCTTTTATTTTTATTGCTTCCTTTCAGTTTTTGGTTTTATTAACTGAATTCGATTATCATCGTCTTTATAATCCTACCGCTTCATAAACTGACTTTATACATACATACATATATATATATATATATATATATATATATATTGTGTGTGTGAGAGAGAGAGAATAAATATTGGCACATAACTAACTTAAGAGGTTTAGGTGTAAAGAAAGGAAGATAATAAAATAAATTTAAAAAAAACAGATGCTAAAAACTGAAGAGAAAGAAAGAATAAAGTAGCAGAACTGTAATAGAAAGAGTGAAGAAAAAGAAGAAAATATAAAAAAAGAAACAAACAAACGAACAAAGGATAAGGTGAGAGAACTGTTTTAGGAAAAGTGAAAAGAAAAAAGAAAAGAAAGAATAAAATAACAAAACCGTATTAGAAAAAGTGAAAAACAACAAAGAAACGTTCAGTTAATTTATTCAATTTAGTTAATTTATCATTATAGCAATCCCTATCGTTCACCATAAAAATGTCGGGCTGATATTTGAGCCTGTAAGCTTCCACTCAAAAGATAATCTCTTTGGGAAGGAAGTATGACTCTACTGGAGAGGATCTAATCGGTATATACTAAGCCCCTTTGACAAAGAAAGAAAATTATTTTGTTTACTTTCTTTCTTTAAAGAAAATATAAAGAAAGAAAAGTGAAAAGACTATACGAAATATAAAGAAAGCAACAAAGTAACAGTCAGTCAGTTAAGTGCCATACGTGAAACACGCTTGGGCGATCATGTCACAAAAGAGACATGACTGACTGGGCAAAAGATTAACCCGCAGTAGGTTGCCATTGTTTTCTGCAGTAGGCTGGTTGCCAGACAAGGCTATAGAACGCGATCTGTCCTGTTATTTAACCCATAACTGAAGGGAAAAGGACGGATTAATACCTTTCCCAAGGGTATTTGCGCGTAAGCGAAAGCAATGAATTCAACTGGAATTCGAACTCGGCTCCCCAATTTCTCGTTCCGAGCCGATATCCACTGGACCACAACGCACAACGCACGAAGTAACAAATAAGTAAAATAGCACATCACTCAATAAGTCCTAGACCTGACACATAGATGGCACCACTAATAAAAAAATTCATATGGTTTTTATGAAGTACTAACCTTCAAATGGCTTGTGACAAAATTTAGGCTCAATCAGATTATTAGTTTACAAATTACAGTCATTTAAGTGAAGCTATTATTGCAAATTTTCAAAACAATGGAAAAATCTGCATTTCGTATGTTGATAAAGCATTGCTTTCTGATGGGAAAATACTGTTCAAGCAAAGCAGTGACTTGATAAGTTATTCGAACTCTGCTTCGTCGGAAACAACGGTTAAGAGGTGGTATACTGACTTTAAACATGGTCATACAGACACAAATAATGTTGAACGCTCAGGTTGTCCCAAATCGGTGGACAGCAGAAGGTGAAAGCGGTCCAAAGCTACCAACGACACAAACATCATCAGGCAAGGTTTTGGCATCCATATTTGGGGATGCGCAAGGTATTTTGTTCGATTATCTTGAGAAAGAAAGAACAATAAATAACGAATATTATATAGCACTATTGATGCGTTTGAAGGAAAAAATCGCCAAAAACGGCCACAAATGAAGAAGAAAAAGTTATATTTTACCAAGACAACGCACCGTGTCACAAGTCCATCGTAACGATGGCAAAACTACATGAATTGCACTTCAAATTGCTTCCGCATCCACTCTATTCTTTAGATCTGGCCCTAAGTGACTACTGGCCGTTTGCAGACTTCAAAAGAATGCTTTAGGGAAAGAGATTTGGTTCTAATAAAGCAGTGATATCGGAAACTGGGGCGTATTTTGAAGCCAAAGACAAATCGTTCTAGAAAAAAGGCATTGTTAGAGAAGCGTTGGAATCAGTTTATCACGCTAGAAGAAGACTATGTTGATGAATAAAGTCAAATTTACTTAAAAGTTATTGTGTTATTAGTTAGGCCAAGAATTTATTAAGTGATGTGTTAATTACTGAAAAAAAGGAATGAATGCAAGAATGAGAAAGATAAAAAAATCACTTAAATATGTGTTGGGGTGTACATGTCTGTGTTATAAGGATGTAACTGTATTCTAATTCCTTGACAATCAAATTAAAACCGTTTTGAACACCAAGAATATGTTTAAAGCGTTTTAAAGATTTTCGAGGAATTCGCCATCCGCAAAGAGTTTTAATATTTGCACAACATTTATAACTGCTCAAATATTTTGAAAATTTGATAAGAGTCAGAACCGAAGATAGTACGGATCTATACAACTTCCTTTTGGTGAGTAGACTTTGTTAGCCAGTATGCAAACGCTAGAACCATTACCAAGGTAATGGTGTAAAGTAGATTTTAAATCCAGAACATATAGAAAGAGTAAACCACCTGCATACGGAGAAAAAATAAAATGAGTAGCTATTAAAAAAATAGAATGGGTGAGGAGTAGAAAAGGAGTCCTCTTCTCAACAGATTTATTCATCTGTTGAGAAGAGGGCTCCTTTTAAAAAAAACTTTTACAAAAAAAACTCCTTTTGAAAAAAAACTTTTACAGCGATCTCATCAGGATTTATAACTGGCGGACGTAATCTTAACAATATAAGATACGCAGATGATACTGTGTTGGTAATCGACAAGGAAATTAAACTATAGGACATTCTAGATAAGATAATAGAAAAAAGCCAGAAAAAGAAAAGCTAGAAAGTACTATCACCAACAAGAGAAAAATACCAAGATACGAGTTACGAATAAGAAATATTCAACTCAAGCATATTCTTGGGATATAACGATAAACTACATCCGACAGCAAGGCTTCTGAGTGGGAGATTGAAGCATTTTTTAACGTCTGTTCCTAGGTCTGACCCGAAGTCGTAGCCCCTGTTATGGTCTCAGTTATGGAAAATAGTGAACCCAAACTAAAACAAAACATTAAGAATGTTTAAAAATACATTTTATAATAAAAATTCCAAAAATATATTTTTACATAAATACCAACAATACATTTTATCTGTAGTTGAAGGCATGCAATTGAGTTAAATATATATTTAGTTGAAGTCATAAAATTGTGTTAAAAATATTAGATTTCGGCCTCCATACAGCTGATATGCCACTAAAGAAAATCAACCAATATCAACAAGTTCTAATTTCTGCAAAGCATTTTAACAGAGGATGGAAAATGTGACACCGAGATCCGAACACGCACTCGACTATTGATAGAAACATTCCAAAACCAAGCAAGGCGCTGAGAAACTAAACCGTTTCGGTAGAAACAAAGAAAAGAGTTCTGGGTTGCTATGTTGTGTCCATTCTCTTATATGTTGGGCAATTTCTTCAAGGATGGGGAAAAACCCATCAGTAAGAAAAATGTGGTTCTACAGAAGGATACTGAAAATTCCATGAACGAAGCGAATAATCAACAAGGAAATGGCAAACAAAAAGAAAATTTATATTCAAGTCAGAAAAAATAGCTGAAATTTCTTATACACATAAAGAAGAAGAGAGTTCATTAGAGGCAAGAGCGATAGTATGTGTGAATGAATTGTGGAACGGGAGCAGGTACCTTATCAAATAGAGAAAAACTGATAAGTGCCACACAAAATAAGAAGTTGTGGAGAGACATGATCGCCAGTATCCTGAAGTTACACAGCACACAAAAGAAGAATGTGGTTCTGCAGAAGGATGCTGAGAATACCATAGCTGAGATATGTGAGCAAAGAGGAAATTTTAAGGAAAGTAGAAACGAAGAGAGCACTTGTACTTAAAATCAGAAAGGGACAGTTAAAAATTCTGAGGCACATAACAAAAAAAGTGCTTGAGAATTTAACACTCACGGAACATTACTGAAAGTAAGATGGGCAGAAAGAAACATCGAGTAACCTACTTTACATGTGCGTGTAAATGGTTAGCAGAAGAGGCAATCGGAATATTTAGGAGAAAACCTTGTTTAGCGTCGAAAAGTACAGGAAGTTGTGGAAGTTGGTAAATAAAAGAAGAATTTGAAGCCTGGAATGAAACGGTCCCAAATTTAAAAAATCTGGCTTTTGACCAGTCATATTTTTTTAATCATTTCTTTCTGAGTAAGATGATAAAGTCATTAAGTCTATTAACAACTCTCCTTGGAAAAGTGAAGCTTTAATATCTTAATCCACATTACTTGCATGCAGCTTACTGTTGCTAACTTTGTTGTTCTTATCACAAAGTTTAAAACCAAAAGACGGTTACAAATTTTGGTAAATCTGGATTTGTATAAGTCATATTCTTTTAATCGTTTCGCCTCGAGTAAGGTGATGAAGACATACGAGCCAACCTATAATATTTAGTAAGCAGAAAAAATAATAACATTAATATGATTCAAGAAGAAAAAAGATGATGACTGACGTTGCATTAAATTTTTTTGAAAATCGCAGTTGGCAGAAAAGCGAGCAGCTGGAAGAGAATTTTATATTCAAGAAGTGTGAGAGAAAAATATTAGAATAGAAATATGGTCATGTTTAGGAAGTTTAGCAATAAAATGAGACCTAGTGGTCCTAGGCATGATGGTAAACTGCATCCGGCAGCAAGGCCTTTGATTGAGAGGTTGTGAGGAGCATGGAACCACTTATTAATTGCTGTTGTTCTCAGGTCCACCCTGACTTTGAGTAGTAGCATCTGTTAGGGTCTCAGCTATGGGCAAATAGTTAACCCACAAACTGGAGTCAAAACACTATGAAAGTATAAAAATAGAAATATATACATAAAAGTAGACTGTTATTAAAAATATACATTTTTTTTTTATTATTATTACCACAACACATTTTTGAAGGAAAAATTTTCTCGGCCGAACATTTTTGAATACAAAACTAGAATACGTTTTCAGTTTTCTAAAATAAGTAAGAATAAAAACAAAAAAAAATCATTAAAATCTGACTAAATCAAGCTTCTCACTATAACTGAACATTATAAAATACCTTAAAATCCCACCTTTTTGGCATTAAATAACCCACAGAGGTGTTGATATGCCGTCAAACAAAACTCAAACAAACTTAAACAAGCAATAGAATGAGATCTAGCTTCTAGTCTAGTACAATGCTTAAATTCATGAAGTCGAATTACTAAAGGGGAAAGCTCAGCATGACAATTGCCCTTAAAATATTTAAAGAAATACAAATGGAAGTGATTCACACCGAAATGTCAGGTCAGAACCGATAACGTTGTAACTTTTGAAGAATGAATAATAAAAGCGACATACTAGATGTAGCAGATGCATGGCAGATTCACCATGACAGATGTGGCAACAATATTTAATACATGGATGAATGAGAAAAATCTTCTAGCATGGCACAGTGATTGGCAGCCATCTTGAATAATTTATTAGGTAATAATAATTTCGCTGTTTTTCAAATTACGTATTTTTTTAAGAATGAATGAAAGATGCACCCGACTATATATGGCAGATACCTAGCAGAAGCATCAGAATAGATGTGGCAGTAATATTCAATATATGGATGAACAGATGAGAAAAATCTTCTAACACGACACATTGTATAGCAGTCATCTTGAATCATTTATTGGGTAGGAATGGATACTAGAAACACTCGACTAGATATGGCATATGCAGAAGCACCAGACCAGATGTGGCAACACTGTTCAATGCAGGGGTTAATGGGTACATGACAAAGTGTATGTCAGTCATTTTGAATAATGCATTAGGTAACAAAAATTTTACAGTGTTTCAGAATATGAATTATGAATGTATTTTTTAGAATTAATTCTAGAAGGATCGAACTAGATATGGCAGATACATATCAGAAGCACTACTTCAAATGTGGTAACAATATTCAGGATATGTAATATGACTGCATTTTTTGATTTTGAATACAAGAAACACTCATTTAGATATGATAGATGCATAGCAAAAGAATCAGACTAGATATGGCAACATTATTTAATGTATGGATAAATGGCTGAGAAAAGTTTTGTAGTTCTACTCAGTTAATGGCAGTCATCTTGAATATTTTATTAGGTAATAATAATTTCACTCGATTTCAAAATATGTAATATGAGTTTATATTTGTAAAAATTAATACTGAAACTCTCGATTAGATATCACCAGATGTATAACAGATGCACATAGCCTGATGTGGCAACATACTCAATATCTAGATGCATAGGGTGAGAAAAATATGGAATATGACCAGTTTTTTATAAATTAATGCTAGAAGCATGCGACTAAATATGGTAGATGCATACCAGAAGCACCAGTTCAGATGTGACATCAATTTTCACTATATAGATTAATGGGTGAAAAAAATCTTCTAAGACGACAGAGTTTATGGCAGTCATTATATATATTTTATTAGATATTCTAAATTTAGCTGTGTTTTACAATGTCCGCTGTAGTGCATTGGATATCGGCTAGGAACGAGAAATCGGAGAGCTGAGTTCGTCTTCCAGCTGAATTCATTGCATTCACTTACGCGCAAATACCCTTGGGAAAGGTATTAATCCGTCTAGCCCTTCCAGTTATGGGTTAAATAACAGAACAGATTGGGTTCTATAGCCTTGGTCGGCAACTAGTCTACCGCAGAAAGCAATGGCAACCTACTGCAGGATAATCTTCTGCCCAGTCAGTCATGTCACGAAAGAGACATGATCGCCCAAGCGTGTATCACGTATGGCATTTAACTGACTGATTATGACTATAAATTTTTAAAGAATGAATGCGAGAAACACCCGACTGGATATGGCAAGCGCATAACTGATGCATCAGGCCACATGTGACAACAATATTCAATGTATGGATGAATGTGATGGGAAAAATATTCTTGACCGACCCTGTGTATGGCGATCATATTGAATATTCCATTAGGAAATAATCATTTCGCTGTATTTTAAAAAATGTTATATGACTGTATTTTTTCAAGAATTAACACAAGAAGCACCCGACTAGATATGGTATACGCATGGCAGTGGCATATTCCTGTTGTGATAGCAATATTCCTTGTATCGATGAAGGGATTAGAAAAAACTTCTAGCTCGACACATTTTATGACATCCTTCTTAAATAAAATATTTAAGAATAATAATTTCGCTTTGTTCCAAATTGTATAATATGACAGTTGTGGTACAGTGGATATCGGCTCGGAACGAGAAACCGGGAAGCCGAGTTCGAATTCCACTTGAATCCATTTTATTCACTTACGCGCAAATACCCTTGGGAAAGGTATTAACCCGTCTATTCCTTCCAGTTATGGGTTAAATAATAGGACAGATTGGGTTCTAAAGCCTTGGATGGCAACCAGTCTACCGCAGAAAGCAATGGCAACCTACTGCGAGATAATCTTCTGCCCAGTCAGTCATGTCTCGAAAGAGACATGATCGCCCAAGCTTGTATCACGTATGGCACTTAACTGACTGACTGACTGACTGACTAGAAGCACCCGACTAGATATGGCAGTTGCATCGTAGAATCACCAGGTCAGATGTAGTAACAATATTCAATATATAGATGAATAAGTGAGAAAAATCTTCTTGCAAAGATGCAGTTTATTTCAGTCATTTCACTAAGTAAATAGTAATTTTCCTGTATTTGGTGAAGAATTAATACCACGAGGAAGCGTCTAGATATGGTAGATGCATGGCAAAGCCAGCGGGCCAAATGTTGCAAAAATATTCCATATACTGATGAATGTGTGAGAGAAATACTTTAGCACGACACAGTGTATGGCAGTCACTTCGAATATTTTATTAAGCAATAGTCAGTCAGTCAAGTATCATACGTGATACACGCTTGAGCGATCATGTCTCGAAAGAGACATAACTGACTGGGCAGAAGATTATCCCGCAGTAAATTGCCATTATTTACTGTGGTAGACTGGTTGCCAGACAAGGCTATAGAACCCAATCTGTCCTGTTATTTAACCCATAACTGGAGGGAATAGACGGATTAATACTTCTTCCAGGGGTATTTGCGCATAAGTGAATGCAAAAAATTCAACTGGAATTCGAACTCTGCTCCCTGATTTCTCGTTCCAAGCCGATATCCACTGCACCACAATGCACATCCTTATATATGGTAATAGCAATGA
Source organism: Ascarosepion bandense (assembly GCA_037127315.1). Classification (NCBI taxonomy): domain Eukaryota; kingdom Metazoa; phylum Mollusca; class Cephalopoda; order Sepiida; family Sepiidae; genus Ascarosepion; species Ascarosepion bandense. Next base: position 252,960 of record JBBBDQ010002137.1, read on the forward strand.
TTAAAATATGTATCAGTATTTTTAAATGATTCTAGAAGCAACCAACTAGATATGGCAAATCCATAGCACATGCACAAGACAAAATGTAGAGGAAATATTCAATATATGAATGAATCGTGGAGAAACATTTTTAGCACTACACAGTGTATGGCAGGCATATTGAATATTTTATTAGAAAACAGAAATTTTGCTGTTTCTAAATATGTATTTTTTTATGAATTATTACTAGAAGCACCCGACAAGATATAGCAGATTCATAGCAGAAGCACCAGGTGAGATGTGGTAACAATATTTGATATATGAATAAATAGGTGAGAAAAATTTTCTATCAGGTCACAATGTATGGCAGTCAGCTTTAATATTTTATAAGGTAAAAATAATTTTGCTGTTTTTCAAAAGATGTAATATGAATGTATTTTTAAGAATAAATAGTACGAGCACCTAACTAGATATGACATATGAATAGCAAAAGCCAAATTCCAGATGTACCAACAATATCAATATATGGATGAATCGGCGAGAAAAATCTTATAGTACGACACAGTATATGCCAATCATCTTGAATATTTTATTAGATAATAATAATTTCACTGTGTTTCAATATATGCAATATGACTGGGGTTTTTTTTGTAGGGGGTGTTGTTTTGTTTTGTTTTTTTACTGATTTCTTGAGTCTAACATCAAATTCTATGGACAGAAACTAATTTTTTAGGATAATGTCCAGTAAATTAAAAACTCACTTTAGAGAAGAAAAACTTTAAGGCCTTAAACATGAGCATTTACCGTAGACTATTATCTATATCTTTCTTGTTTCTATCACAAAGTTTCGACAGTTGTACACTCCGCTCTTCATCAGGTGCTTGTCGATCTGAATAACATAAACTGAATTTTGAACTGGACACTTTATTTTATCTAGATTGACTGCTTTTCATTTCCCATGTCTAGAGGTCCATATCAAGATGAGGACAATATTTCGCGTGTCAATAATGTACACTCCTCATCACAGAAATTTAGACAGAAAATTAACTAACATATTGCTTTATTTATCTTGCTAACCTCTCGTATCCGAGTATGTTTGTCTAGTAGGGAGTTTAGCCAATCCCTGTTGCCGACGCGTATTTGTGTTTGTTCAGCACCCTTAGAACCCAACTGCAACTTTGCTAAGTGAACTTTAGTTACAGTTTCTGAGAAAGCGTGCGTTATTTGGTGTGATCAAGACCAGTACACTACATTTCGTGCCAGCACAACCATCGACGGCTCTCAAATTCATAATTTCACTCACAATGCTTGAATCAGGAACTTTTCATTTTCACTTACACTAGGATCGCCTCCCCAGGCCGATGCCATCAAGAAATCACATTCCTGATAATTCGACCACACTGAGATTCGAACTCTGGTCTCATGGTAAGCAAATGTTCTATCCCCTCAGCCTTGCGCTTATTACTTATAATTACAGTTGTTATATAGTACAGTAAGAGCTACATAGGATAAAGTTTAGATGATTGACAGCCGCAAGACATTAACAAAATTTGCACATACGTTTTTGCTACATACAAATTAATATTAAACATGTTTTAATCCAAAGAGGTATCAATTCATACTCAATAAATAATTATAAAGCTGGAAATTTTTCTTATTTACCTTTTATACAAACTGTAATTAAAAATAAAGAGTTAAGCCAATATATTTCTACGAGCCGCATATTAAAGGTCAAAGACCCGTATGTAACTCGCGAGCCACAGTTGTCCACTCTTGATATTGCAGAAACAAGTACTTGACATTTGTATTACATCTTTACTCACTAGATTGTCGTATACTTGTAAAATCAGTGATAATCATCTGATATGATTTGAAGCTCTTGAACAGTCCTACACCCAGCCACCCCGCATATACGCGTTACAGTGGTTGTACACCGACCGATAGCGCCACCTTTACGCCTCCACCAAATTAAGTACTAGTCTCAGGTGGTGTTGTATGTTGTCGCTAATTAAAAGACAATCGGTTTGAAGAGATTTGCCGTATTTTGCCGTGATTCGAAACTTAATCAGGTGGCAACAGGATCAATCTCGCACACAGATTCGCACACAGATTCGCACAAGGAGATACGCAGACCGAATTCTTATCAACAGAAGAGAAGATTGGGGCATACGAACATATATGTATTCGCACCCCGGTGCATCTAGTGCTGACATAAATATCAACGCAAAGCGACACTACAGATAGATAACAAAAACAGCAATTATAAGCCCTCTTGCAAACATACACGCATAGAGACAGTTATGTAGACATACAGACATGTAAAAATACACATTCAGACCTTTTACAGTGGTACATACTCAAGGTAACATAACATATAAGACAATAATTACAGCACGCACAAATATATATGTAAATATCAATTGTGTATTTGGACAGCAATCATTGATTTATGCAAGTTTCATTAAATACGACTGGCAGGATACTGCGATTTAACTTTTTTTATTTCATTTTTCGTATGTTCATATAAGTGTTTTATTTTCTGGACATAAATTGTGTGAAAATTTTCTAACTGTTCAGCATATCCGAGCGTTTTCGGCTATTCTTTTAACCATTATTAACGATGATTTTTTTTTTAACTGAATGTATATATTTTCTTGCGTATGCATGAAGCTAGAGCTATAGGAATTTAATTTTGCTTTTTATTTTATTTTCCAAACACAGTCAGCACATTGTGGTCGTGTTCATAGCTGATGTAATTGAGTGTTGGCCTTTGTTTTTATTAGGATCTTGAATAAGTTCTCGCTAATTGTTCATGGAAAGTAATTGTTTTATTTTTAAAAATATAGTAAAAAACATATCACTGAAAGTATTTTCTATCACTAGCTACTACTTTTTTCCAGCTTTTTGGCAGCATTTGAATTTCACGTCGAAAAAATAATTTTCTGGTATCTTCATAAGAATGAAAGTTCTGGTCAGCCAGGCCATGTGCCTTCGATCGGAACAAGTGATAATCGGACGGGGCAATGTTTTATGAATACGGTGAGTCGGGTAGGACTTCCCAATTAAGCGTTTCCAAGTAGGTTTTTACCCGTTTTGCAACATGTGGCCTTGCGTTGTCATGTTGTAAAATCTCTTTATCGTGTCTCTGCTTGTATAGCGACGTTTTTTCTTCGGTGCTCGGCTCAAACACATCAATTGTAGTCAATAGTGATCTCCCGTGATGGTTTTGGTCGGTTTGAGAAGCTCATAATAAACTGTTCCGAGCTGATCCCACCAAACGAAGAGCAGAAACATTGAACCACGGATATTTGGCTTTGCCGCCAATGTTGATGAATGGCAGGGCTTACCCCACGATTTTCAACGCTTAGGGTTATCATAGTGTATCTACATTTTATCGGCGATCACGGTACGATGCAAAAAACTTTTATTTTCTGTCGCTGAAGCAGCTTTTCACACGTGACAAGACCCCGTTCGACGTTTCTCGGCTTGAACTCGTACGGAACCTAATGTCTTTGCGTTTGAATCATTCTTAATGCTTTCAAACGTTTTGAAATTGTTCTGTGATCAACTCCTTATGATTCTGCAAGTTCAGAATCCGCCTGACATGAGTCTCCATGAAGTAATGCCTCCAATTCTTCGTCTTCAAACTTTTTTCAGTGTTCTTTATCTTAAACATCAAAATCATTATTTTTAAAGTGTCTAAACCAATTTCTGCATGATGTTTCCGACAGAGAATAGTCGCCGTAAGTTTCAACAAGAATTGGATGTATTTCAACTGCAGATTACTTTTGAATAAAGTAGTGCAGTAAAATTCACCGCAAATACACTTTCTTTGGCACGAAATCCAACATGTTTAACGCTATATTTTTACACTTCGGTGAAATGACATATACTGAATTTCAAGCTTGCTTATAGTACTTCCTTATAGATGTGTTACCGTCTGAAACTACTCGCACATAGTTCTGGGAACGTCAAATGTTGGAAAACAACGAGAACTTATTCAAAGTCCTAATATTATTATGGGGCTCATTATTTTTAGTCTTTTTTTGTATGTGATTGAGGCTATTATACTGGTATTTTCTACAAGAATGTTGAAGATGGATTTTTCGTGTGTATTTAAATCCTAATTAATCTATAGTCAGAGAGGTCTACTGTAAGTCTTCTTGATAGCCATGTAGTATGCTTATTATAATTATTCATGAATTTGGTTTGATCAGGAACGCAGTTCCTTAAGGTATATGTGACTTCATAAATAATATTGGTTCTCTGTAATCTAGATATTGCAGGTGAGTTTTTACTGTTGATGATAAGGTTAGCTGTTTGGGATATCTGTCCTTATGTATGGCGGCGAATGTTGGACAATTTCCAGGATGAAGGAGAGGCTCGAGGCAGTAGAATTGTAGTTCTAGAGAACAATGCTGAGGATACCATGGACCAAGTATGTGAGCAATGACGCGGTGTTGGTGTGTATGCAAACCAGAAAACACATAAGTTTCTGGTTGTTTGGTTTTTATGGCAAATCAACCTCGGCGGTTCATTTATTGCCAACTAAACTTTGTTTATTTATTACTGGTAATATCTTTTTCTTTCAACAATTTATTGTTATTTTTTATATAAGTTTTGTGTCTAGTAATACATTTTTCTTTTTGAGTATCAAGATTCATTGGGATTTGTTTTTAAGGGCAGGGTCACCAAGTCCTACCCTTCTTATTTAACCCATAACTGAAAGGAAGGGACGGATTAATACCTTTCCCAAGGTACCAGTGCTTAAGTGAATGCAGGGTATTCAACTGGAATTCGAACTCGGCTCACCGATTTCTCTTTCTGAGCGGATATCCACTGCACCACAACGCACATCCGTCTCTATACGCTTACAGCACCTGGTATTCCCAAGCGGTCACCCATCTAAGTACTGACCAGACTCACCGTTGCTTAACTTCGGTGATCGAGCGAGAACCGGTGTATTCAACGTGATAGGCCGTTAGCCAAACACATAAGTAACATCAGGAAGAGACAACTGAGGTTCCTAGGACATATAATGAGTAAAGAGTATTTGGGGAAAACTAATACTCACAGGCCGGATAGAAGGAAAGAGAGCCAGGGGAAAACAGCACGAGACATATTTGATAAGCTCGAGCAAATGGATGGTGGAGCGGAGTTTGGGTGAGATACCAAGAGGAAAGATATTAAGCGTGACAAGAGACAGAAACAACTGAAAGTCCATGAACGCCTAAGTTCTGAAGAGACACGGCACAAAAAAGAAGTATAAATGCAGCTGTTTGCATATTGATATCTGCAAAGATATTTAACGCAAGAAATAAGTAAGAAATATATACATTGTCATCAAATTCAAGTATTTTACGAAGCCTATTTGACTAGTTAAATATCATCAAATCAAATTTGAAATAATTAATTAGGTGAAACACAAATAGTAATCAAGTGTCAGTTAAGTCATTTTAATGCATATGTGATACACGCTTGGGTGATGATGTCTCTTTTGATCCATGATTGACTCGGCAGAAGATTTTTCCCGCAGTAGGTTGTTATTTCTTTCTGCAGTAGACTTGTTGCCAAACACGGCTTTAGAACCCAATTTGTTCTGCTATTTAACCCATATCTAGAGGAAGAAGAGCTAGATTAATACCTTTTCAAAGGGTTTTTACGCGTCAGTGAATGCAACTAACCGAACAACAAATCAACTTGGTTCGATTTCTCATTCCGCGCTGATACATCTATCTATCTATCTATCTATCTATCTATGTCTCTTCATATCTATCTATCAGTCCCTTCATATCTATCTATCTATCTATCTATCTATCTATCTATCTATCTATCTATCTATCTGTCTGTCTCTTCATATCTATCTATCTATCTATCTATCTATCTATCTATCTATCTATGTCTCTTCATATCTATCAGTCCCTTCATATCTATCTATCTATCTATCTATCTATCTATCTATCTATCTGTCTGTCTGTCTGTATGTCTGTCTGTCTGTCTGTCTCTTCATATCTATCTATCTATCTATCAATGTCTCTTCATATCTAACTATCAGTCTCTTCATATCTATCTATCTATCAATGTCTCTTCATATCTATCTATCAATCTCTTCATATCTATCTATCTATCTATCTATCTATCTATCTATCTATCTGCCACGTGTGTCGAAAACTTCTCGTTTCAAATGAGAAAGAAGTTTAAAGATTTAATGTTTAGCTAGTTGTTAAAATTTTGCGAAGTGAGCTTTGCACACACACACACTCAGATATATATATATATATATATATATATATATATATATATATATAAACAATTAGCTAAACATCAAATTCTTAATTTTCTGTCTTAGTCTGACCGAGAAGTTTTCGGTGCACCTAGGAGATAGATAGATAGATAGATAGATAGATAGATAGATAGATAGAATATGAATAGACTGAGACAGATATGGACACACTACAATATATAAATATATTGATCAATTTGCATATATCAATATATATGCATACATAGGCGTGGGTAGCATTTTCGAGTGTAAAAACTGTTTTCAATTGTGTATTCAGTCTTTAGTTTCAAAATATATTAGAACTCACATTCACCAATATATATATATATATATATGCGTTTGCGTACAACGGTTCATCAATGTGATTTAGACCGTCTCTTGTTCAATAAATCATCACAGAGAAAGACATCGAAGTTCAATATAGCTGATTAGAATTCCAGTTTACTTCTTTTTAGTGATAATCACAAACTACTTTACTTATCAATGTTTAAATAGACGCCTGCATATAGATCCGCCATCACTGATGACAGACGCCATTTCCATGATGAGACATTTTTCGTCTGCCTCAGGTATTTGAACTTTTAACTAAACATCGTTATTTTTATTTATTTGTTTTGTTTTTGTTTTGTTTTTTGTTTTGTTTTTTGTTTTGTTTTGTTTTTTGTTTTTGTTTTTTGTTTTCGTTTTTTGTTTGTTTGTTTGTTTGTTTTTTGTTGGTTTTTTTTTTTTTTGCCAAAAGTATTTAAATGTCAAATGTTTACTTATCTGATTTTCATACTTTTTGCTCATATCGGGCAAAATAACCATTATGTTTCTTCTTTGTCAAGATCTCAATTATTGTTTTTGCTGTTGGCCTTTATAGTTTGCTGTGTTTCTTTATATTATTTCCTGATTTTAAGCCTTTTTAACTTCAATTAATGATAACCGATATATACATCCAGACAAATCATATAGATCAGGGGTTCCAAACATTTTTTGCGTCATTAACCACTATACCCCACCATAGTAGAATTTTCCACTAGCCTTCATTTTAGTAAATATTCAGAAGCATACCAATTTTTTTTTTTGCAGAAGTTTCTTCTTCTTCTTCTTCTTCTTCTTCCATGTGCCGTGACCCTTCAGGGTGTGGGCGATCATGGCTCTCTAAAATTACCTGTCTTTTGTAACTCTTACTAAATTTTGTCTTTTTTTGATAACTGCATTTAATTCTAGATTTTCCATTTAATTCTAGAAAGGTTGGAACTCTGTAGGGCCAGAAAGTTTTTCTCGCCAGAATTTCGTCTTGCACATTTATAACTCTATCATTCGTCCGTGTATTGAATACTGTTGACATATTTGATCGGGAGCTCCTGCTATTCATCTCTAGGTTCTCGACAAAAGAAGGATCTGCAATGTGATCGATCCTGATTGGCACCTCGACTTCACTCACTTTCTTACCGATGTTGACCTGGTTTTCCTCTTTCTTTTCTTGGAGTATTTTCATGGCAACTGCTCTATCAAGCTTTTTTCCTGGAGCGCTATCCCTACGAATTCAAGCGTGCTACTATATTGACATCTCAAATAGCTAAACGTAACCGCCACTTCTACTCAAAGAGATTCTTTTCTCGTAGTTCCTGTCTGTGTAACTCCCTTCCGTTTACAGGGGGGGGTTATAGCTACAAACTCCAAAAAATTGAATGAAACGTCAACTGCCATCTTCTGTCTTCTTGAATCCCGTTCATCTTTTATACCCAGTCTTTTCTCTACGCTCTAGTGACTGTCTCGCCTTGCTTGGGGTGAAAGGATTAATATATATATATAGGTTCCCCCGTTTTACCGCTGAAATCATTCAATTTAACCATCTCTTCTACGCGAACAGTTTCTTTTCTCGCACTTCTTGTCAGTAGAACTTTCTGCCATTTGCTTATTTGATAGCTACAATCTCCAAAATTTTAGATGCAATGTCAATTTCCATATTCTATTTTCTAGAATTCCATTCATCTTTTATCCTTTTTTCAATACCCGCCTCTTACACTGTCTTTTTTTTTTTTTTTTTTTTTACTGTAACACCCTGCACACGAGTAGTGGTTTCGCGTTGCTTGGGGTGAATTTATAAAAAATAACACTTTTAAGACTCCTAAATCATCCATTTACTCTAGCTCACTAAGTAGGTTAAGCGTTGTTCTTCTGCCCCTTTTAAATTTCAGTCTGTCCTGTAAATATAAAATCTCCTCAGCCCTTTTTCTTCATTATGTGCCCTAGAAATCTTAACTGTCTTTTTCTGATGTCAAATATATAGAACTTTTTTGTTTCTATTTTTTTAAACCTCGTCGTTAATCAAATGCTCGGCATCCTCCTGTAAAACTTCAAATCTCTTCTTCATACATGAGGAGATTGTCCAGCATTCACTATCATATATGAAGGCTGATATTATATAACAGTTCAATATTCTTTTTTTTTTCTAATTTATTTTTTAGATTTTTAGATTTTGCTTAACTTTTGGAAGGCACCTTTTGCTATCCTGATGCGCCCTCAGATTTTGCAAATTCCATCTTCTGCTAGAACACTTTCTAAATATTTAAATTTTTCTGTTTGTCTTATTTTGATATCTCCAATTAGTAATTTGCATGTTTGGCTCTTTCTTTTACTAAAAACCATGCATTGCGTCTTCTTGCAATTGATGATTAGTCCTTTCTTCTCGCTTTCCTTCAATACATTCTGTAGGAATTCTCATACTTACCTTTCTGTGTCTGCTATTAATACTGTATCATTTTGCATGTCTGATATTGTTAGGATTGTGTCCGCCAATAATAAATCCTGGTAATTATTTCTAATACTCTCAGAAGCTCCTCACTGTATAGATTAAATAAGTCCGTAGAGAAGTGACAACCTTGTCTTATACCCATTTCTTTCTTTGTATATATACTTATTTCATTTTCTATTCTTCAGTTGAGCTTCTGGATCATTTCCAAATATGATTACCTAGCCGTTCTCACTGTTATATACGTTCTCCATCCAATACAAGAAAATATCCTTCTTAAACAGTCAACACCGACGTAAAAAGCTGCTAATGAATGATATTACATAGTCAAGTATAACTGCCTCTATTTGTTAATCATCGATTCCAAATCAGTTTCAGGCTTTTCTAATATATGAAAAGATTGTGTATATATGTAAACTGTCATTCTATAAAAAAAAGCTGGTTCACCATGAACCAAAAGAAAAAAGTATAAAATGTAAGAAATGAAAAGAGGAATGAGTGATATGATTCATTCATTTCATACTTTTTTTTTCATTTAAAAACTTCATACCTATCGCTAATAATAATGAGAAAGGTTTTGTTGATGTAGAATGTTGAAAAGATGGCGGGTTTCATAGTCATTTTTTACCCGCTCGCGGTCGTTAAATTACAGAATGAAAATGGAAGAAGAAAAATGATCATAATAAATATTCTAAAGGAAAAGAAAATAATTTTTACATATTCTAGAATAAATTTTTACATATTCTAGAATAAATTTTTACATATTCTAGAATAAATTTTTACATATTCTAAAAAGAAATAGTTGCGTAAGTAAAACCAATCCCAGCATAAAAAAACCGCACAAATCTAATAAATAATAATAAATTTAGCTATTCTAAAGAAAAATATAAGACTTTCCTAAGATGCTCACTATGCGGCTTCTTAGTCTCGACTGAGCAACGTTTTATATCGCATACACTATGCTAATTTTTATTAAAACAATCCTCTGCCGATCATAATAATATCTCCAATACAACTTATCACGTATATATATATATATATATATATATATATATATATGTGTGTGTGTGTGTGTGTGTGTGTGTGTGTGTGTGTGTGTGGATACATTATATATATATATATATATATATATATATTAGAAGTAGTAACCCTTTCAGGCAGTGAATTATTATTTTCTGTTAGCCATCATTTTCTATAACATATTTATGTTATGAATTATAAATACATATTATTAGCTCTACTCTGTATTGAGCACTCTTTTCAGAAACGTGTTTTTTGCTTTGTTTTTGTTTTCTTATATCGGAATTGCATTCCAGCCATACCACCCCTATATATATATATATATATATATATATATATATATATATATATATAGGGGTGGTATCGATGGAATGTAAGTAACGGTTACTAATGGAAGTGCGTTCCATAGATATTTACTTTTAAACGTGCTCAATAGAAAAGTAGAACAGAAATATATGGTAATAATAATAATAGCATACTGCAACTCAATACCTACTTACCGCAAACAATGATAATAACACAAGTTTCTGCCATTGTCATAACCCTAACGTATGTCCTATGCAAAATAAATGCCTTACAGATTCTATTGTATACCTAATTATTATCTTTACCAATGAAAATCCTAATATGACCAAGCATTATATCGGATGCACTAAGAGTAATTTTAAGTCTCGATTTTACCAACACAAATTATTTTGCAATAATAAAACATATATTATTAATTCTCTCTCTCTCTCTCTCTCTCTATATATATATATATATATATATATATATATATATATATATACTACGGGCAATTGAAAGATGCAAATAAAACTCCTACAGTTAAATGGAAAATATTAACTAAATCTAGAACATGTAAATTGTTACATGAAATATGTCTCCTTTGGTTACAAGAAAAAATCCATATAACAAAATTCCCAAAAACTGACTTATTGAACCAACGTAATGAAATCACTAATTTTAGCAACTATAGAATCTTTCACACCCTTAAATGTATCTGAATTTATCTCAATATTTTCACTCTTTGTACGTTTTATAACTTTTAAAAATTTAGCTTAGAGCTGGCAATTTTTTAATTACTATTATTCCTTTATTTGTGCTTATGAACAAATCACCTTAAGAATTTTTTTCTTTTTCTTTTTATCATTATTCTTATCTTTTATGTTGGTTTTGATCTTATTTTCTTTTCTTTTTTCTTTTATTTTGTTTATTTTATCTTTTCCAACATTTTTCTTTCGTCTTTGCTAGTCTTTCCCTTTTTTCTTCTTTTTCTATCTTGCATCTTATCTCTTCTTCTTTTTTCCACCTTTTTATTTATTTTTTTCTGTTTTACCTTTTTTCGGTTTAAATATTTTGACATGTCTGACTTTCCGTAGCAAAGCGTTCAAACACTAATGTCTAGTGAGTCGTACAAACACCATTCTTTAAAATGTTATGACCTCCCACCCACTTAATTCATCACATTGGCTGACCTCTTTCTTCTTATGTTTGTTTTATGTTTTATTCTATTTTTTTTTAAATCTCGTTATGTATACATTACAAAGCAAATTAACCACTTTTTACTGCCTCATGATGGCGTTTTAACACCGAAACTTTATAGCTATTGAATTGCAGAATGCTATTATTATTATTATTATTATTATTGTTGTTGTTGTTGTTGTTGTTGTTGTTTTTGTTATTACTATATATATATATATATATATATATATAGTCATCCGCAGACAGATCTGTTTCGCTGTATTACAGTTAGACTCCGATTGCTTTTTAACCCAGGATTGAAACCCAACTGAATTGGCGTCAGTCGGCGATTCTACCTCTGGACTATGTGCGTTCGGTAGAAGAAGGCAGACTTTTTAGCATGTATATTATGATTATACGCGCCCAATAGCCAGAGTACTCTAATTCATTAGTGAATGAGCGATGCGTACATGCCAGAGTAGCTACTGTTTTTCAAAGTCTACCATTCTTCCAGAGTGCTCAATCAGGGTGTGAGAGCGTAAATAGTCATATATATATATATATATATATATATCAAAATCAAGAAAATATCCCAACTGAAGAAATGAGGCAACATTAGAATATTGTTAAAATATCATTTTATAAGTTTTTTTAATCACATTTACACACATTTAGGCTCTCTTGGACATAAGTTTTACAAAATATAGCTTTAAAGTTTAAATTGTATGAAGCCATTGTGATTTCTAAAACAAAATACGCACTAATAATAGTTGTCACATTCTGTACGAGTTAAACTTAAAGAGTTGTTTAAACTTTTAAAAATAGTGTAAATAAATTGCATAATGGTGTTAACCATACTAAAAGAATAATTCATTCAATGAAAAAATGAGAGATCGATACATTTTTTGTTATTTTAATTTGAAATAAAGTTATTTTTGTGTATCATTAATATTCAGAACTAATTTCAGAATTAAAATCAAAAATAACATCGGAAATAAAATATGTTTTAAATTCAACACTATGACAGATGGCTTAGCCGTTATCGGTGAGCCGAGTTCGAATTCCATCTAGCACCATGGCGTTCACTGACAAAAGCATGAATTCATTTCTGCTCTACCTGCTCCCTAGCTATAGATTAAATAGCATTGGAGTGTAGATTTTCTAGCTTTGGTTTACAGACAAACTAGGAAAAGGGCGATTCTGAATTAAAAATCATGGAGGAAGCAACATTACCTTTCTCAAAGACGCATGGCAAATCACTTATAATAAAGATCGCCGACGACCTAAGACGTTCTGGCATTAGAAAAAATTATAAGAGCCATACATTAAATAGCACTTTGAAAATTGATAATTGAATTCAATAAGACAAAAAGAAGAATGAAAATGCCTCCCTGTTTACCTATTTAAGGACAATTTCAATCAGAAAAATGAGGAAAGAGGGCTTGAAAAATCTGATACTCACAAGAAAAATTCAAAGTAAAATTTACAGAAAAAACGCATAAAGTATCTAAGTAAATAGATGGCGGAAAAAGTTTAGGGCAGATGATAAAAACACAAAATTTATTATGAGCTACAAAGCAAAAGAAATCGTGGATAGCGATGATGACCCACATCATGAAGCGGGATGGCACATAGAAGAAGTGACGGGAGTCAAAAAGTATATACAACGTTTTCCGTTTTCATTTTGTCCTAACTCGGTTTTTATAGGTTTTGTTTGCATTCTGCAAAGTGCATAACTCGATAGAATGTAAGATGGATAATGTGTGCATAAAAAAATAAATGAACAAAGCGCATCGTATCTGAACCCATTGTAAGAAACACACCCTCAACGACCCTTCTTCAAACTCAAGCATCATATTAATAAAACACCAATAAGTATACGGGTGAAAATACAAGCAAAATAAATGTCAAACAGTTATTTTATGACAGTATGTTATTGATTACTTATATTTTTATTTATCTTCTTTCTCATAAGTGATCAGTGAAATAAGCATATATATATATATATATATATATATATATATACATTGTTTGTTTGTTTTTTCTGTTTTCCAAAAGAAATGTCATTTTCTGACTGAAACGTTTCTTGGCATTCATAAAACTTATATTATGGTGGCAAGTTTTCTATCTTTGATCTTCCCACGTGAAATATGTATCGCGTTTTGCATGTGGCAGCGAGAAAGACGAAAAAGAATATAAGTGCAGTGGTACAGTTTTTCTAACCTGCCATTTTTAATTTTGAATGGTGCTTCCTTTGTGCACCTCGTATGTTCAGACTATCTGAACATATCTATATAGTTTTGCATGTTCTTATTTATGCAGAAGCGAGAGGTGACACAGTAGCTATCAATAGGGAACCATCGAAGCGATTTCAAATTTCTGCAGAGACAGTTTATAATAATTTCCCGCGAGTGCCCCCACCAACTGGAAAATGCAAGAATAAACCTTTCTTTACCAGTAATGTTATTTTGTTGCTACAATACCACATCAGTAGCAAGAAAGTAATGAACAGTTGAGTAAATAAATAAACCACACTAACTTCAAATTGTAAGATATAAAAAGCCTCTTTTTCTGCTAATACCATGAGACTTGGATAAATCGTAATAAGTAAGTGCTACTACAAGCTGAAATAGCATTGATGATGTAATTACTAAATCGAATAGACTTTTATAGTTATAGGACAGAGAAAAATGTGCTTAATTCTTGCGTAATATCAGTCCTCCTAAAATGCTGGACAATTACCTCACAGTTAAAGAGACTTAAAGCAATATAAGTTCGGTTCTACAGAACGATACTGAGAATACCAAACATGAGAAAATGTAAACAATCAGGAAAAAGGCAGCTGAAATTTCTAACGTACACAATGAGGAAAGATAGCATAGAAAATTTGACACTCACAGGAAATATTGAAGGCAAGAGTGACAGAGAAAAACAGCGCATAGTGATTGTGCTTTCAGAATAGGGTTTAGGAGATATAACAAAAAGACATAAAAGAAAATTGTGGAGAGCCATTATCACCGACGTCCTGGAAGGACACGGCACATAGAAGTAATAGGACGAAAAATATAAACTTATTACACACACAACTACATATATATGTGTGCGTATGTGTGTCTGTGTGTGTGTAGTGTGCGTGTGGAAAAATTCATATATAACTAAAACATATCTGCAAAAGGACAAATAACGACAAAAGTAAAACTTATATGAGCCGACGCATTTTCTTCAGAAGACGAAACGTGTCGGCTAATATGTTTTCTTTTTGTCTATAGCTACTCTAGCATTTACGCATCGTTCATTCAGCAATGAATTAGAACACTCTCAGCTATTGGGCGTGTGTTGTGATAATATACACGCTAAAAAGTCTGCCTCCTTTTACCGAGCGCCCATAGCTTATAGAGGTAGAATCGCCGACTGACGCCAATTCGGGTAAAAAGCAATCGGATGTCTAACCGTACTGATGAGCTGTGATACAGCAAAACAGATCTATCTGCGGATGACTATATATATATATATTTTTTTTTTAATCATTTCACCCCAAGCAAGGCGGAAATGCCACTGATGTGCAGGGGGTTACGTAAATGTAAAAAGATTAATTAGAAAAGAGTGAGGAGTACAAACTAGTTAGAAAGGAACAACAGAAAGCTGAGAAAGCAGGTGCGATGACAGATACATAGGTGGAGAGAAAGGGAAGGTTATACAGGGGAGGGGAGAGAGCTAGAGTCCAGTGGTTAGTAGATGAGTATTGACTTTGCATTTAAATTTCTGGAGGTTGTAGCCGTCAGGAAAGCAAGAATACAAGAGCGAGTTCTACAGGCGGGAAGTGCGAGAGAGGAAGCTGCAGGAGTAGAATTGTCGTCTGCATTTGGCTAACCTGACTGTGAATGGGTGGGACCCAGTTGCCAGTCTGGTTGCACGAGTAAACACCTGTTGAGGAGGCATCAGTGACTTAAGCTCATCCGAACAGAAGCCATGAAAGTATTTATAGAAGAGACAAAGGGAGGCCACATTTCGACGATGGGGAAGTGGCTGCAGTCGAGTCGCCAGATCAGTACCTATCACATTACAGACTCTCCTTTGGAGCTTGTCAAGAACACTGAGGAGAACGGCAGGGGCACCTGACCATAAATGGCAGCAGTACTCCAAGCACGGACGGATGGTTGACTTGTATATATGCAGGATGGATATATATATATATATATATATATATATATATATATAGTTTAGGTATGGATGGAATAAAATTGCGTATCCATAAAAAAGTACTATTCTTTAAAAACTACTCAATACAAAGTAGAGCAAATAATGTTTATATAGAATTTATAATTTAAAACATTTTGTTTCGACACAGTGTCAAATCAAATGATGATGTTGATTTCAAGTTGAAATGTTTTAAAAGGTTCAAAACTAGCCAAACCCCTTTAAACAAGGAGACATTGTTATGTATTCAGTGGTAACCAATCAAAATACACGTCATTTCTAATTTGAAGGACATAAGAAGAGACTCTAAAAACAGTTTATCGGGCATTAATGTTAATATTTGATTAAAAGAGAGGTCAGCAAAATTGATCGACTATTAGCTTCACATTACAATAAAAATTTAAAATGCATATATATATATATATATATATATATATATATATATTATAACTTTAATCTAAAAGGAAAAGCAGGTAGGTAAATCACAAAATTCCGATCCTAATTAATATTAATTATGTTAATACTAAAATTGATCAATGTCGAGGGCTCAATGCAATTTATATTCAAATTACAGAGTCAATTATAAAATGAAACAAATTCCGATGTTCAAATTCTCGTGTCATCAGCAACGAATTTTATTTCAAAAAGCCAAATAACAAAATGAACAAAGATATATTTACTGGCAGAAGTTTTAAAAAAATCAGTGATGAAATTTTTTTTAACTTCTGTCGGTAATATATATTTCTTCATTTTGTCATTCGGCTTTTTGAAATAAAATTTGTTGCTGTTGACACGAGAAATTTCTCGTATAAATGGCCATTCAACGAATTTGAACATAGGAATTTGTTTTATTTTATATATATATATATATATATATATATATATATATATTAGTTGTGATAATATTTAGCGCCAACGTTGCTGTTATTCAATGGCTTTACTAATAAAATATATTTTGCCAAACAGGTTTCTTTATCGTAAAGTGCTCGATATCAGGTGTAGATAAAGCGTTGATAGGTACAAAGATGTTGTCTCTTTAAGAGAGCAGAAAATATGCCGAGAAAATATGAAAAAAACGCAACACCGCTAACAGCAATACTAATAATAAATACCACTTTGACGTAACAACAGGAAGCTACGACGGCACAGAATATGCGTAATTATAGACATTTACATCATTAACAAACTAGCAAAAGCCATCAACAATAAAAATATAGGTAATAATCCTAAGAAAGTATAACGGTAAAACTACGGAAAATATAAGAAAACAAATTTTGAAAATCTTCAACACTCTAGGATTTACAATAGATATAAAACAAATATAAAAATATTAATTTTCTTAGATATAACACCAAACTTAAGCAACAGTATATACGAACCATACAGAAAAGAAAACAACAGCCACATATATATATCAGCAAAAATTCCAATCACCCTCCAAATATATTCAAACTCATACTCATATCTATAAACAAAAGACTATATTCGAACTGAAGTAACATAAAAATATTCAATGAAAACAAAGATACATATGAGTCACCAATAACAAATAACGGATACTCAAATAAACTTGAATACACAAACGAGGAGAAACTAAAAAAAACAATATTAAAAGAAACATCATCTGGTTTAATCTAACACTCCCTACAACAACGATATAAAAACAGAAATAGGAAAATATATTTCAACATAATAGAAAAACACTTCCCCAAACACAAGCTATTAAAAATTATTAATAAAAACACAGTCAAAATCAGCTACATCTCCATGGAAAATATAGAAAAAAAACTAACAACCAAACACAAGAAAATACTTAATAAAATCAATAACAGCAACACAAACTAACCAGACGATACGAACAAATGTAACTGCCAAAAGAAGGACAACTATCCACCTAATAATAAATGTCTTACCAGCAACATAATATACAAAGCCACCGTGAAAAATAATACAGACGAAAAGCTTTACATAGGAGAAACAGAAACATCGTTCAAAGAAAAATTCAATAATCACAAAACATCATTCAACACAGAAAAATACAAAAACAACAAAACGTTATCAAAATTTATATGGAACCAGAAAGAAAACAACATTACCACCAAAATTAAATCTGAAATAGTTAAAAGGGTGCCACCACACAGCAGTAATAGCAAAGGTTGTAAATTATGCCTGAAAGAGAAGTTAGCAATAATCAGTTTTAAAACCAAAGTAAAATATTAAACAAAAAAACGAGATAATGGGAAAATTAAGACATGGGAATAAATGCCTACTTTGCTACACTAATAAATAACAACATTTAAAAAAAAAGAATATAAACAATATAAATAAAATTGAAAAATAAAAAATAAAAAGTAAAAGTATAAATACAAATATGAAACAACGATAATAAAAAGTAAAAGTACATACAAACAGCCAATTACGACAAAAAAGAAAATAATACAACTAAACGAAAAATAAAAATAAATAAAAATAGATAACACACGTAAGTCCACAAACACAAATACAGTAACACCTAAATAATATAGAAACCTTCACACGGCTAAACATACGAACATATTAAGAAATAAAAAGAGGTCAATACAACAAAAGAGCCCAACACATTCACGCATACACTAAACACAAAAATAAACCAAACAAACCACACAATAAAACAAAAAGAACAATAAAGAAAAAGAAAAATCAACCAATCATAACAAGAAGAAAGACTAACTAACCAATCACAAACAAAACCACTCTCACAAAATCACACTATATTCTATATAAACAAGAACAAACCGAGATCTAACAGCAAATAGTCCTGACAAGTGAAAATATCGTAACAATGTCATCACAAAACTTCGAAGTCAGTATAAATATGGTCTGTTCAAAAAAAACTGTTTATACTTTATAAAAAATATCAAACAGTGGAATTCAAATCCATTAGTTTAAACCACTTATATGAATATAAGGATATATAGGATGTGAGTTGTGTTGCAGTGGATATCGGCTCGGAACGATAAATCGGAGAGCCGAGTTCGAAATCCAGCTGAATTCATTGCATTCACTTACGCGCAAATACCCTTGGGAAAGGTATTAATCCTATTATTCCTTCCAGTTATGGGTTAAATAACAGTACAGATTGGGTTCTATAGCCTTGGTCGGCAACCAGTCTACCGCAGAAAGCAATGGCAACCTACTGCGGATAATCTTCTGCCCAGTCAGTCATGTCTCTTTCGAGACATGATCGCACAAGCGTGTATCACGTATGGCACTTAACTGACTGATATAAATATATTATGTTATCTATTTTTATTTTTATATATATTCTGCATTTGGGCAGCAATCTTTCTTTTACGCAGATTTTTTTGAAAATAACAGACAAGTTATTATCATTAACTTTTTTTATATAATTCTTCTTGTGTTGTTAGGAATTTTTCTTTTCAGAATTCGGACAATTCTTACATAATTTGAGTTCTGAAAAGAAAAATCATAAAAACAAATGAAAAATTATATAACAAATTTAATGATAATACCTTGTCAGTTATTTTCAATAAAACCTGCGTATAGATAGATAGATAGATAGATAGATAGATAGATAGATAGATAGATAGATAGATAGATAGATAAACGTAAATAATGCAATTTCTAAAGAAATAATTGGTTTTCTGTTTACTAATCCAACAGATTTTATCAATTTAAAAATAATTTTTAGTGGATACTCATATTTGAGTAAAGGCTTGGTTTATTTATTAAACGATATATTTATTAATTTTCGTCTACTGGCCTCAATATTTATACATATTATCAAAGAAAAACATCTTCTCTCAGAGAGGATTCAAACCTGCGTTCCCATGGACATAGGGATCATTGTTAGAACCGACGAGCAATAACCGACTCGGCTGCGAAGAACTTTTGGCAATCAAGCAAGTGTCTACTCAAATATGAGTATTCAATCTACTAAATATAACATTATAAGTGATAAAATCTGTCGTATTCATGATTAAAAATTTAATTACTTCTTTATATAGTAATTCAACTTATTGTCAAATAGCTGATGTCCATCTGTCTGTTCGTCCGTCCGTCTCACTCTCTCTGTATATATATATATATATATATATATATATATATATAGAGAGAGAGAGAGAGAGAGAGAGAGAGAGAGAGAAAGTGAGAGGATAAATTGTCGCTTAAATTACGCAAAAAGAGTATATACATTTCATAAGAGTAGATAGGTTCACCTATCATCTGGCTCACACTCATCCCGCGCTTTTGAACAGAAGAGGTTAATTTCTTGATTCCTCTTTAGAACTAAATTATTTTCATTCTCTTTCGCCTCAACCAGCCTTTTGTATTTTAGTGGTATTATTGCCTTCTTTGGGGTTAACTTATTAATACAAAGTGCGATGGATAATTTGTGTAAATTACGCAAAAATAAAAATAACATTGACATCTCATTTTAACAGATATATTTACCAAAATTTCATAAAATTTCCTTGAAATAAGTAAATTTACTCAATAAAATCGTCATTGGCTTCATTTCCAGCCTCCAGACTATTTCGGAATTTCTTGCAACTCTTCTGGCCGGTCTCTTTGTTTAAGTTTCTGAATGCTGCTATAATCTTTGCCTTCACTTCATCTTTGGTGCTACAAGAAATTTTGTTTGTGCCTCACTCGACTACATTTCACACATAATAATCAAGGGTGTTGCAATCTGGGGAGTTTGGTTTTCAGATATAATGGGTGGTGTGGTCGCAGAAATTGTCTGACAGCCATGAAGGGTTCTACTGTTTGTGTAACATGGTGCAGAGTCCTGTTGTTTTCCAACAGTCACCTTCTTAACCCAGGAGAGTATTACCTCCTCAAGGTACTTGATGTAAGCTTACGCGTGGAGTCTGAAGCTCTGTGTGAAGATGAATGGAATCATAACGCTATCACAAGTGATCACTCTAAACACCTTTGTAATCAGAATTAGACTCATGCAACTATCTCCGAATACTTATACCGTCGTCAGATTGAAGCCGAAATACTCAGAAATGTTCGTATTGAAGCTTCAGGAGCGAATGCCAAGCAGTATAGCATACCGTTTCGAAATTTCTGTTAGAATGAATTGCATCATGGTTCTCTTTTTCTCAATACGATGCCCAACTGACTATAGTGTGCAGTCGACAAAATAAAAAACAAACAACGCGCATATGTGAAATTAAAAATATAAAATGGCGACAATTTCTACATCGCGTCCTATATATATATATATATATATATGAAATGATTTGTTTGAACATTATTTTTGATCGATACTCATATTTAAGTAAATATTCTGTTTTTTAATTAAACAGTATTATATATTTATATTTACTGGCCTGATTATTTATAATAAATTTTTATTTTTAAATGTGTGTCATTCGGCAGGATTCGACACACATTTTCGTAATAAACATTTATCGTAAATAATCAGGCCAGTAAATATAAATATATAATACTGTTTAATTAAAAAAACAGAATATCTACTTAAATATGAGTATCGATCAAAAATAATGTTCAAACAAACCATTTCGAATTGTCGGTTGTTTATAACCAAGTTTCGTTAATCTTCATTCATTTATATATATATATATATATATATATATATATATTAATCATATCACCCCGAGCAAGGCGGTAACGCCACTGTTGTGCAGGGGGCTACGTAATAGTGAAAAGATTAGAAAAGAGAAAGCCGAAAACCACATCTTAAACAGGGAACAAGGGATGAGCCTCTACAGCTGTTCAATAGACATGGGTGGAGTGTGAACCGGGCGATAGTTTAGTCTATCTACTCCAATCAAAAAAAGAAAAGAAAAGTGAAAAGATTGGAAAAGAGAAAGCCGGAAACCACATCCTAAACAGGGAACAAGGAATGAGCCTCTACACCTGTTCAATAGTCGAGGGTGGAGTGTGAACCGGGCGATAGATTAGTCTATCTATATTAGAAAGATATTATCAAATATCACAGAACTTAGCTGGCTTTATTAAGAAATTAAAACGTATGTATAAAATTATAATGAAAAAGATTATTTTTGAATTTGCTCCCTCTTATCTGACACATTCTTGTTAAAGCTTAATTTTTTTACCACTGTATTTGTTCCCTCAGTGATTACACAATTTTCAGTGTATTGTGTATTATTCTTGTTAAAGGCCATTTTTATCATTTAATTCGCTTCTCCAGAGATTATACAATTGTCTGTGTATTATGCGCCATTCATGTTAATACTCAAGTTTTATCATTGAATTCCTTCCCTTACAGATTACACAAGTTTCATTGTATTACGCGCCATTCTTGCTAAAGTTCAATTTTTTAACTACAATGTAAATAATAAATATGGAATAGTATTCTACAACTAGTATCGCCCTTTAAAAATCTTTTTTTTATTATTTTCATTTCAGCGTGAATGCATATTCCACAATATTATCATTTAAATTCACTTGTATTTTCTTTCACATTCTGTAACGTTGCGCAAAACCAAAACATTAACCTAAAAATCAAGTGTTGTTTTTCAATAGCCTCGTCAGATCGAGACTGTCATATGGATGTCAAACATGGCACCAGACTCGTCTTTAAATATCTAAATTGAAAACTGTGTATAATCACTTTCTCAGTTCAATCGTTAAAACGACTTTCAATGAATGAAACCTGTAAGTGGCAGCGAGGACTATCCTTTTTCAAACCTATGTAGATTGGTACTACAGAATCATAAACAAATAACTGTAGTAAATAGCAGAAACCACATCACTTGAGCAGCAGCAGTAAATAAAATGGATATCACAGTTAACTTGAAGAGAAAATAATGACATCAACAAGATGTTAACTTTTCACACTATTTCGAACAAAATGATAAAAAAGAAGCGATAACAGTGGACTCGAGAAACCGATTCTTCTGATAAATTGTCTTAAGAGGAAGAGTTCATAAATTTCAACCATCAGTGGCACTGGTTAATAAATGACAAATAATCCTCATAAAGAAACAACTAGTATTACCATTAATTTAACGTCTCTTCTTTTATGTGCTCAGTCCTTGCAGGGTGTGAATGATCGTGTTCCTCCACAATTTCTTATTTTTTGTTCTATGTATTTTTTGCCTTTTATTATCCCTCGTTGGTTCTGGTCTGCCATCATTTCACACAAACCAGTTAAGTAGGTTAACCGGTCTTTTTTTTTTTTTACTTTTTTGTTTCTTTATATTTTTTTTTCTTGTTTTGTTTTTAGTTTCAGTATGTTCTGAGAGTATTAAATTTTCTAGGTTTGTTTTGTTTTGTTTTTCTTTTCTTTTCAGATTGCAAACAATTTTAAGAACAAACAATTTTTGATTACCGATTTTTATATATTACATCTGGTTCCGGATCTCGACAAACAACGATAACAAATCTCTTGAAATATAACCACAAACACAGAACACGTATATATAAAAATATAAGTATATAGTTTTATTCTCTGTCTGTTACGGTTGTGTGGAAAAGAATGTAGCCAGAGAGAATCACGCACGTACGAGGGAGTTGTCAGAAATCGTTGACTAGCGGGAGATGTCTTCTCTTCTTCTCTCTTCTCTGCGTTCTCTTGGTGGTTCTGATCTCAACCAGAAAAAAACCGAATTATATAACCTGAAATTTCTACGCATTTTTGCCTTTTCGGGTTTGATGTTGATCATACTTTTGTCGGTCACTGCTTTTGATGTCAATCATATTTCTGTCGGGTCACAGAAATATATTACACGATGAGGTGATCTTAAGAAAACTAGGAGTCTACTGGGGTTTATTAATGGTGAGCACAATCTTAACAACGTAAGATAAGCAAATGACAATGTTTATATCAGACACGGAAAGAAAACTGCAGTAACTCCTAGACAACGTATTTAGAAAAAATCAATAAGAAAGAACTAACCGTCATTATAAGAAGATAGAATGTATAGTCGTTATCCAGAAAGACAGCAATCTACGAATTGGATCCATCCATCAAAAACAAAAATACATCAGAAACGTAACTATGTAGGTTTATGTTATAACAAGCAATGGAAAATGAGAAACATAAATCTAAACGCATATTAGAATAACGAAAGATGCCTTCCAAAAACTAACCAAAAAATTAAGATACAATAAAATTTCGTTGATAAAAAAAGTTAAGTGAACTGCTATGCCATATCACTTGCATTATATGGCAATGAACGCTGGTCAATTTCTTCACAAATGAAAAGGAAACTTGAGGCAATCGTCCTACAGAAATATACTGAGAATACCGTGGACGCAACAGAAAACGAAAATGACACTTGTACTTAGATAAGAACGCGACAGCTGAAATATCTGAGATACATCATCAGGAAAGAGAATCTGGAAAATTTCACACTCACAAGGCAAAAGGGACAGAAGGAAATTCTGAGTAACTTTTTTCTGAGTAACCTGCCTAACGAATGTAATGGAAAGGCTGAACAGGAAGGGTATAGGATGGATAGTAAACGACAAATACTGCCAAGAGCTACAACGAATAGGAAGTTATGGAGAGACATAATTGTATACGTCCTAAGAGATGCGAGACATAAAAGAAGGATAAAAATGTTCTTCTTGACTGTACATTTCTTACTAATAATATTTTATTTAAATAACAGTTTAAAGTATTTGCTAACCGGTTAATGATTAGTGACAACTACCCGATATCAATGTAGGTATTTTAACGTTTTCCTTAGGTATAAAATAGCCTGGGTTTTTTTTTGTTTGTTCTTTTTTGTTTGTTTGCATGTTTGTTTGTTTGTTTGTTTGTTTGTTTGTCTAAAATTCATAAAAAGGTAGATTTTAGGAGGGTTATCCTGTTTGGGAAAATCCTAAAAATTACTCAATGGCATATATTCTAAATTCTTTCTGAATCTGAAATATACTGCATTTTCTCTACTTAGCTCCTTGCATCTACGGTATTAAAAGAAAGGTTGATATAAATAGACATTTTTTCTTTTTTTATTACGTCGTTTCATGAGCAATCACACACAGAAATGTAGCTAAGCAGTAAGCCTATATTTATATGGCTCAACAATGAAACAGGACAGTAGATTCTAAATTTGATTTTGGCCGAGTAAATAATTTATCACGTCATCATTTTCGCCCAGCTTGGTGAGTATAGCTTGTTTTTAAACCGGCCGTACCCAAGTTCTACTAAGTTATTTGATTCTTAATGCTCGGGTTCGATTCCTGAAGAACGAATCAGCTGATTTACTTAGATTTTTTTTTTTTTGTATTTAACTTTCTAATTTTTTTCCCATATTTAATTCTAATAATCACTGAATACAATCAAGGCTTCTGTCATGTTTTTCTCCGATTCTAGTCTACATGACACCACCTTTCAGACAAGCTTCTTTGGGATCTATACGCTGTACACGAATAATGCACTCCCTAAATTGACACATTGTGGAATAGAAAGAAGAAAGGCATGGAAATTAATTTCACTGTAGAATAAATAAGGTTGTGTAGTTATTAATAAGAAAGGAAGAAAGAAAGAAAGAAAGAAAGAAAGAAAGAAAGAAAGAAAGAAAGGAGATACATTATAAGAAAATAAATTTTTAAGCAATCATTATAAAGAAAAATGAGAAAAAACGTTTGAATTTTTTACTTAAAAAGGGTGGAAAGCAGGAATAACTATATAAGAAAGAAAGAAAGAAAGAAAGAAAGAAAGAAAGAAAGAAAGAAAGAAATGTGCGGAGAAAAAATAAATTTGGAGAAAAGTTAAGCAAGAAAAAGAAGGGTAAAAGAAAATAAGGAAAGAAGGAATAAATACTTGAGGTAACGACAAAA
Organism: Ascarosepion bandense; assembly: GCA_037127315.1. Lineage (NCBI taxonomy): Eukaryota > Metazoa > Mollusca > Cephalopoda > Sepiida > Sepiidae > Ascarosepion > Ascarosepion bandense. The sequence goes on from JBBBDQ010002137.1 coordinate 278,426, forward strand.
GCAAGAAAGAAACAAACAAGCAAACAAACATAAATATCATAGAGAAAAAGAACAAATTTTGAACCGAGTAATTAAAAGTTAAGAGAGAAAAATAAAGAAAGAAAGAAAGAAAGAAAGAAATGAGACAAAGTACGTTAACAGGATAATAAAGAGGGAAACTAAAAAACAAACAATCCAAAAAAAAAAGTAAACAATAAGGATAAAAATAAATAAAGAAGATAGGGTGGAAGGAACAAAAAGAAAGAATAAAATAACGGAAAATTAAAAGTAAAAAAGGAAGAAAAAAAGAAAGAAAGAAAGAAAGAAAGGTTAACAAAGAAAAAAATGAGAAACAATTATTGATAAACTAAAAAGTTGTTTGTTTTTCTTATCTTTTTTCTTTTTCTTTTTTTTATGTTTATCTGGATTTTATTCATCACGATGTTAATTAACAATTTGCCAAAAGGCAAACGATAAAAAAAAATAAGTTCAACAAAATTTCCATCCAAGAGAGTATGACACAGATTTGCTTATTCTGTATGCATTAGTCTTTTGGCTTTTCCCGGGAATGTGGATTGACGAGAACGAGAAAGCGCGACGGTCGTCGGGGGCGGAGAGAAAGATTTATGTGTATGGTCTGTTAGCGTGTGTTCGTGTATACACAGGCTTAAAGGTAAGTATAAGATCATCTGTCGGAACACGCACCAATAAAAATTATGAATACACAAAATGTAAACAACTACGCGTGTATGTGTGCGCGCGCGCGTGTGTGTGTGCCCGTGTGCGTGTGTGTGTGTTTGAAATATTTATTTTTTGTTTTGGGATATATAGTGCCGGCTGTGTAATGTATAGCCGCTAAGAATGATGAATCGGAAAGCGGAGATTAAATTCCTGTCGGGTTCATTATTAACCCATCTCTTCTCTTTACCAGCTCAAGTAAACTAGTATAAAAAATGTCTGCCAGGAAAAATTATTGTTCATGCAATAGTCACTCGCCACCCAGCCAAATAATATTCTTAGAGTACAAAATATGTTTCGGCTTTAAATAAGTCAGAAAAGGTTGATAAACCGTAAAACACTGGGTATATATATATATATATATATATATATATATATATATATATAGAGAGAGAGAGAGAGAGAGAGAGAGAGAGATTTCAATGTTCTAACAGAGACAATGTAAAATTACATTGCTGAAATAAATTTTGATTTATAAGCATCTAATTACGCGTTCGATTTTTTTCTTTCAATATTCTGGCTAATATCAATCGAGCTCTCTAATTTTATCTAATTAATAATTTATATTAATTGGATAAAATATTTTGGATAATACTCTCCGTTTTTACAGATCTGCCATTATCTCCTATATATATATATATATATATATATATATATATATATATAGGAAAATATATATATATATATATATATATATATATATATATATATATATAGGAAAAACTACTAAAAAGTTGTAAGTTAAAAATGTATATTTTTGACAGTATTTATTTATTTCTATTATTATATATATATATATATATATATATATATATATATATATATATATATATATTTGTTATTTCAGACTGGCCTCGGCCGTTCATCAGAAACACATGATTTTAAAATTTAAGCGAGAATCATTTGTTTCTGATGAAAGGCCGAGGCCGGTCTGAAATATCAAATATATATATATATATATATATATATATATATATATATATATATATAATAATAATAATAATAATAATAATAATAAAAATAAATAAATACTGTCAAAAAAAGTCATTTTTAACTTACAACGTTTTAGTAATTTTTCTTATACATATTAAGACAGTATACGCGGATTATCATTATGCTATGTATATACTCCACCCACGTCTATTGAACAGGTGTAGAGGCTCATCCCTTGATCGCTATTTAGGACGTAGTTTCCAGCTTTCTTTTCCAATCTATTCACTCTTACGTAACCCCCTGTACACCAGTGGCCTTACCGCCTTGCTCGGGGTGATATGATTAAAATATATATATACTAAAGAAAAACAACTATGTTGGTATGAACAACAGACAACTTACCTGTAGAAGTAACTTATTAGATAAGAAAAATCTCCCTAACAAAAAAAAAGAAAAAGATAGAACGACCAAAAAACAAGTGCTCAACGCTCAGATTATTTAGACGGAGTAAAAAAAGGCTTCACAACGTCAAGACTTGAAAAAGGACAGCCCTAATTGTTACTCGAGTTTCACGCACTAGCGAACTTCGAACGACTAGATAGATAGATAGATAGATAGATAGATAGATAGATAGATAGATAGATAGATAGATAGATATTGATTTGGAAATGAGTTATTTACGCAACTTAGGTTTCAACCTTCCGATATCTTCCGGCGATTTATAATATATATATATATATATATATAAACTTATCACTATACTCGTTTCGAAAAACCCTCCGAGTATATACGCGGAAGGAAAAAATGGATGTAAAAAAAAAGAAAGAGCTAAGCACGTGAACACCACTCAAAGTACATAGCCAAAAGAAAAATAAAATATATATATTAGTCCAGAGTGTGGAATCTTCTTTAGGATTTTGAAAAATTACTTTAAATACCTTTATCGAAGTTCAATTTATAATCTATGAGTCAGATAAAATTAATAAACAACCAAGCATATTCAATTTGTTGTACCTTCTTCTTTTCTCTACATCTTCGCAGAACTCAGCCATAGCAGTTCTCAAATCACTAGGAATTTTCTCAGTGTTCTCACGGAATCCAGAAAAAGTGTTTTTCAAAATCACCAGCAACTCTCTCAATATCTTCGCAGACCCCAGTAATGACGGTTCTCAAATCTCCAAGAACTAACTTAGTAGTCACGCAGAATCCAGGCATGGTGACTGTCAAAATTCCAGAACCTGTCTCAGTATCTTCGCAGACTCCCAGCTTCTTCATTGTCGTGGGTAAGCTTAACAACCTAATTGTCTTGGTCTCATCTTAACTCCAACTTGAGCGAATACCAATTTGTTAATTATTCTGTCAACCCTGAAAATTGTAAAAGCGTCGAACTCCTTTATTCTTATGTTCATTCAATGACATTCTCTCAGCCACTGCTTCTACCACTAAGTTGTTTCTCAATCTGTATTCATGCATAAATATTTATACAGTATTAGGAGGTAAGAATAGCCACTGTTGGTAATGATTGTAAAAACTGTATCATCTTTTACCGTGAGGTAAATCATTAATCCAAAATCATCTACGACTTGTGAAAAGACTAGTCACTTTCATAACCAACACGTTAATGACACACAGTTTAATATGAAAGAATTGAGTTATGATTTGGTTTTGGATTTTCCTCTTTTAATTCTTCTTTGTACCGTGTCTTGGCTCTCCATAACTTCCAATTTTTTGTAATTCTGGGTAAGGTTTGTGTATTTACTGTCCCCTCTATTCCTTGCACTGCTAACAATTTACATCAGCTCGTTAAGTAGGTTATTCACTGATTTCCATGTCACATTCTCAACGCCCTCTTTCCTTATTAGTTACCCCTTATCACTTTCTGGTTCTAAGTATAAGCCTACTTTTTGTTTCCATTTCCCTTAAGACTTCCTCACTACTCACATGTTCAGCCTATGTTATTCCCAACATCTATAGAACAGTTCTGTTGTCTCAGGTCTCTTCTTCATCCACAAGGAAATAGTCCAGCATTCACTTCTATATGGAAGGATTGATATTGCATAGCAGTTCAGTACTCACAGCTTTTCTTATTTTTCTGTTTCTAATGAAACTGTCTTATTTCTTAATACTTTGCTTAACTTTTGAAAGGCATATTTTCTTATTCCCGTGTTCATTAGTCTTCTGTTAAAACATTTAACAGATATTTACACTTCCGAACTTTCTTGATTTGGACATCTTCAATTTGTAGAGGTACTTGGACTTTACTTTTTGCTGACAACCATAGATTCTGTCTTATTGATTGTTTATTGCTTTCTTAGAGACTTTAACTTCTTAACTATTTGTTCATGTTGTGGCGTCTAATAACCTATGTGAATAAGAATATTTCATTGGATTTAATGAACATGAAGAAGAAATTATTAAAAATGTTTATTAATTTAATAATTTATTAAGAGAATGTAATTGAAAATCTTCAATTAGTTCAGTCATTCAGCGAACCACACGTAATGAACTATATTCAAGATAGATAGATAGATAGATAGATAGATAGATAGATAGATAGAAAGAAAGAAAGAAAGAAAACAATGATTGCGTTCAACCCCCAAAAAGATCAACCAGTGTATTTTTAGAGAGTAACGCTTTTACGACAATCAGTATTCATAATTAGTGTACTCATTATAAAACTATAGAATATGTAACAATATAATTAAATATTCAATTGAAAAAATAATATCAAATATTCAATTTATCTTTCCATACTCAATTTTGGAATACGGTGTCCACTCGTCAGAAGGTTGTATAGTAAGATTGCCTTATTTATCGATTTTCTCCTTCTCTCTCTCTCTCTCTCTCTCTCTCTCTCTCTCTCTCTCTCTCTCTTTATATATATATATATATCGTTCTCTCTACCCATATATGTATATAATTATATTGCTTAAAATTTACTATATTTATTGGGGAAGAGTATTTAGTATTAAGAATAACGCATATACATATATAAATATATAATTAGGAAATTCAAAAGGAAACGATGTCTAAAACTTAAAAAGAAAAATTCTTACTTGAAACTGTTATGTTACTTTTAATTTCATTCTAATAGATTAAATTTAATATTTTCAATACGCAAAATATTTAATATATTTCAAACTGAATTTAACTTGATTAAAATGTTTTTTATTAGTAAAAATGCTTAAGTCGTCCATAGAATTTCGTTTATTAATTTATGGTCACCCACTAAAAAAAAAAAATTAACCTAAATTTCGAAGATTCTGAAAATTATCGAAAAATATAATTCAATAATAAAAAATATTTTCTCTTAATAATAAGATAAAAATTTTGACGATAAAACTTTGTTTTCATTGAGTTTTGAGGTATTTTTTCACCATATATACACATTTTTAGCGAATAGTTTTATATATAACTAAAAATGTTTACAGAGACCTAAAAAGTTCAACAGCGTATACTTTGTGACTACCAGCGGAATAATGTTTAATCATATATTTAATTGTTCATTCAGCAATGAATTAGAACACGCTCAGCTATTGGGCGTGTGTATAATGATACACGCTAAAAAGTCTGCTTCCTTCTACCGAACGCCCATAGCTCAGTGGTAGAATCGCCGACTGACGCCAATTCAGTTGGGTTTCAATCCTGGGCAAAAAGCGATCGGATGTTTAACCGTAATGATGAGCTGTGATACAGCGAAACAGATCTGTCTGCGGATGACTATATGAATCCAGGTGATAAGAACCAACAGTTTTACAATCCCGAATTCTCCGACATATACTTTTTTTTTGTTATAAAAGTGCTCAAAACAACAAATATTGTAGAACATTATATAATTAAATTTGTTTTTTATTTAAAATTAATATAGGTTTCGAGATTGTGAAAATTTTTACAACAATGATCTAATATTGCCTGATAACGAGGTAAGAAATTTCCGTGTCGCAATGTAAACTATATTAATTTTGAATAAAAACAAATGTATATATATATATATATATATATATATATATATATATATATATATATACGTCTTGTGATTTCGTGCTAGTCCAACCATCGAGGGTCCTAAAGGGTCCATTCTAGCCAGTTTCACTCAGAAGACTTGGGTAGGATTTTCATGCACTTTCCAAATGCGCCCCACGTTGGGATCACCTCCTTCAAACCGATATTGTCTCCTTTCTGACCAATTGTGGTCAACTTGAACCCGGACTTCATGGTCAGAAAGCGAACGTTCTAACTATTCGAGCATGTGACTGATGGTGTGGGCGTCCTGGCCTTATTCAGATTGTTGTTCACGCTAAATAATGCTCTCTCTCTCTCTCTCTCTCTCTCTCTCTCTCTCTCAGAAACTGTAGCTAAAGCATAGTTGCAGTATAAACCACTGGTGGGCTCTGTGGGTGTTGAATAAACACGAATGTGCCTGAGCAAGCGTCTGTAACGGGGATTTGAATTTATTGGTTATTTTATAATATGCGAATAACTTTTCACAAAGATGGCTTTAGCTGATGTAACAAACTGACAACATTCTTATTGAGTCCAAGGTTTCGACTCATATGAGTCATCGTCAAGGGTGTGAACAAGAAAACAGAAGAAAAGAAAATCAAATGTAAACCATATGTTAGCAAGGTGTAACAGCAACGAGAAACAAAGATGTGTATTTTTTATATGTATTCAAGAATACGGCAATTTTTTTTTTGTTTTTTTTTTATATTATATCAGCCCCAAGCAAGGCGGGACCGCCACTAGTGTGCATGGCGCTACAAAGAGAGAGAAAAAAAGGGTACAGTTAAAGAAAGAGTAAATTATGGATGGAATTCAGAATGATAAAAAATGGCAATCGGCATTGCATTTAAAAGTTTGGAGGTTTTAGCTATCTAGGAAGCATGTAAAGGTTAGGGAGTTCCACAGGCGTGAAGTGCGAGAAAATAAACTGTTAGAGTAGAAGAGACGGTTATATTTAACTGTTTTAACTGTAAAAGTGTGGAATATAGTTGCTAAACTAGTAGCACGCGTAAATTTATGTGGTTACGACTATAATTATTTTTATTTCAAATAGAATAAAATATAAACATAAAATACCGAGTCATTTTTAATAAGTTAAGTTTACAATAAAAATTTCTACCAAAACATACTGAATATCTATCTATCTGTGTGTGTGTGTGTGTGTGTGTGTGTGTGTGTGTGTGTGTGTGTGTGTGTGTAAGATAATCAATCTCTGTATTAATATGCGTAGAATTACATAATTTAACATGTCTTAACGTGAACAGAATTTCTGTCAATACGTTGCCCAATATTTGATTAGGGAAATAATTATACAATACATATAAGGTTCAGTATTTTTCGGTGTCGAATACGAGTGTCGTAATTATTTCAGTCATTACTCTTCAGGACTGATTCCATTCAACAAAATAAAATCTGTTTTATTAACTTAAAAAAAAAACATATTTATACGCTAAATTTCAAATCTAAAATTTACAAACGTCAATCTCGAGAGTTTTCTGAGAACTAAAAAGCCAATAATATCGTGTTGCACTATGCAATCAACAGGTGCATATTTTGAACAGAATTTATGCATGTGCGTGTACGTATGTCTATGTGTATATGTATATGTATATTTATTGATATTGACGCGTTTCGTCTTTCAGGATTTCATCGAACTAAATTTGTTATGCGGATACGACTATACATGCGCATGAACGAGAGATTTTAGAATTTTTAGATTTCGTTTTTTTTTTTCGTTTTTTTTTTTCATCCGAATTTTTTATCTAGCCGAGTTCATTCAGTTTTTTTTTTCCATCACTTTTGTTGGTACATAACAGAAGATCTGCCAGGAATGCTGAAATGTAAGAGTCAGAGCGCAAATTTATTGCAAATGACCAGTAAATATTTTTTTCCTCTGATCTAGCTACTCTAGCAGTCAAAATTGTGGCCAGAAACGCGACACAAGTAAACGTTTATAGATAGATAGATAGATAGATAGATAGATAGATAGATAGATAGATAGATAGATGGCTTCTGCTCCGATGAACTTAGATCACTGGTGCCCCCTAGGTACGAATTAACACAAGATACTAGATTAGCAACTAGGTCCCACCCTTTTACAGTGAAACCGTTAAAATGTAACAGCAATTTCTACTCCAACAGCTTATTTCCTAGCACTTCCCGCCTGTGGAATTCCCTTACACATACTTGCTTCCCCGACAGCTACAATCTCCAGGAGTTTAAATCTAAGTTCAATAGACACCTCCTAACACACTAACTCGCACCCATTCTCTCAAATACTCTTCCTATGTACCTCCTTACTCGTCTATCACCCTCCTTCTGATATTTCCTATATCCAATCGCTCTCTCAGCACCTTCTCCTATGTAACCCTTTGCACTATAGTGGCAGTGGAATGCCTTGATTGGGGTGAATTGATTAAAAAATATATATATCATGTTATATTTCTTAAGATTTAATGGATTTATTCTTAATCCACTTTGTCATGAAATTTCTCCAATATTATTCTTCATATATAAATATATTTATATCATTATCTCATATATATATATATATATATATATATATATATATATATTCTTGCACATTGTCATAAATGTAAACAAAAATAAAATTCATAATTACCGTTTATCTATTTAATAATATTAGGAAAATTAAGGACAAAGTAGAAACATTTTTGTGTAACGCTCTTTAAGGCGTCCTAGGCCGGCGTATACTACCCACAAACCCTTCGACCAAGGTGAGAAGCATGATTGCGGACCTCAGACAGTGTTTTGTGTCTTTCGCTATTTTATCAACATTTGCTTTTTGTCTACTTACATTTAAATCTTGACGTAATTCTTGTTTTTTTTTGTTTGTTTGTTTTTTTTTCATCCAAATCCATGAATTTGTTTTTGCTCATGAAAAGTCTTTTAAAAAATACAATATAGAATTTTTATCCATAATGTTGAATATTGAATTCTTCAACTTTTTACCAAGAAAATTTACAAGTTGATGCTAAAATTGCCGCAAAACATTGTTGATTTATTCATGATGCAATGATCTATTATGACATGTCTCTAATTTACATTTCGATACATAGTAACAATCTTCAGTTTTACCAGTTGAATTATTCACCTCTATTGAACATGACCCATTATTGAAATAATGAGGTTACAATGAAATTTCTATTTTATATGACTTACTACCTTGTGAAAATTGAGATGTAGTAGAGTAGGAACCCCACAACATAAATTCGGGGGGGGGGGGGGTGCACGTATAATAGATGGGGGGGTATTTATTTATTTAAGATAGAATGTTTTATTATAACATGTCTCTAATTTGTATTTAAGGACGCTGAATTTATTTTCAGTTTTTCTAGTTAAATTGTTCAACTATATTATATATAGTCCATTTTTTAACAATGTTACAATGAAATTTGTATTTTATATGAATATTACCTCATAAAAATTGGGAAGTAGTAGATTGAGAGGTCGTAACGTAGATTCGGTAGGATTCCCTATCATAGATTTGGAAACCCACAAAACACTTACAACGACCCTGAGGACTAAATATGACTAAAGTGATGTGTACGCTGATTTAACTAAACCTGTACACGAACAGGAAAGAAGAAGGCTAGAATTTTAAAGTTTAACTTTTTTATTATATATTGGGGTACATAATCTAGTCAATTTCATAAAGGCACTTTTGGCTATTGTTTAAATATTTATCCTTTTTATCCCACATTGTGATAATAGATAATCCGTTAAGAAAAGTGAAATTTTAACGTTCACTCTTTTTTGTGTGCATGTGTTGTTAAATCAATATAACGCGTCAGACCCAAAAAATTCCAACATTGCAATTTTCTTAACATTATTCTAGTATAGAAAAATGTATATATTATTTCTATCCTACTTAATAATGTGAATATATATTAGAGAAATTATATGACAAAGGGGAAAAGTTTTACTTGTGAAGGACGAAATGAGTCAATGTAAATTTTTTCTACTTTGTCATACAAATTCCCCCCCACTGCACACACACACACACACACACACACACACACACACACACACACACAGACATATATATATATAAGAAAAAAACAAGAGAAAAAACTATACTTAGCCGACGCGTTTCGTTCTCTGAGAGACTTTTAAAACTAAAATCATTGATAAATTTCTCTCAGAAAAAGTAACACGTCGACGAAGTGTAGTTTTTCATCTTGTCTCTTTTTATTCATTTTTATCTCTTCTACAGATACATTCTATCTGAGAATATCTGCATATATATATATTACTTGAAATGTTCATATGAAGAATAAATCCATGAATTAATATATATATATATTCATATGTATATATGTGAATATATATATATATGTATAGTGTTTAATTGTGATAGTATTTAGGACCAAGGTTGTTATTTTTCAATGGTTATTACTGATAAAATGTATTGTGGCAAGCAAGTTTTTTATCGTAAAGTGCTCGATATCGGGGTGTATATACAGCGTTAATAGGTACAATTAACATTATAAAAGGTCCTCACGAAACTTCGAAGTCGGCATGTATCTGCTCTATTAAAGAAATAAAATCTTTGTACATATATATATATATATACATATATATATATATATATATATATATATATATATATATATATATATATATATATATAAACAAATTTAATTTTATATATATATATATAGATAGATAGATAGATATATATATATAATTAAATTTGTATATATATATATATATATATATATATATATATATATATATATATATAATTAAACTTTTTAAAAACTAATTTAATTTACATTGCAAAACGGATTTTTAAACGACCCGTGTCCCTTGTGTCTATATGAAAAAATATATATTATTAAATTTCTGAGATTAAAATAAAAATCTATTAAATAAACTTAATGAAATAAATGTCATATGTAAACATTGCAAAATGTTCACCTAAGAATATGGTTAAAAATTCTTCATAAAAGAATATCGATTAACTGACATATATCCAATAATTTGTTTTGTATTATGATATAATATTAATTAAATTGATATTAAATTTTTTACAAATTAAGAATTTATGAAAAATTGAGAAAAAAATGCAATCTGAACCGAAATAAAAATATTATAATCATACTTAAAGATCCCTCTAAGTCAGATCAAAAATAAAAAAAAAATGTTTTCTTTCTTTCTTTTTTTTTTAAATGCTGGGATACAGAGAAAGTTAAGACAATAATCTTGTAACAATAATGGAGCCATAACACCGGAAAAAGCAGTCTAGACTGTAGTTCAATGGACTGACACTTTTCCGTTAAGACTGAAATAAGAAACCTTGTATTCCCCAAACATATAACCTATATTTTAAAAGTTGAACTTCATTCTGAGTAGTGAAGTTAAACAGACAGACACATAAAATTTAATTTTTATGTCTCCCCCCCCATCCAAATTAACACTTTAAATAACAAGCACATTGTTTTCTAAATTCAAATGTAAATCATTTTCTCAGCAATGAATCAACATTGCCTGATGACGAGGTAAACTCTCAAAACAGAAATTTCCGTTTCGCAATGTAAATTAAATTAATTTTAAATAAAAAACAAACTTAATTACAATTATATTATTCTCTACAATATAATTTGTATTGATCACATTTTTAAAAAAGTGAATGCCGGAGAACTCAGAATTCTAAAACTGTTATTTCTCTAAACCTGGAAATATATATATATATATATATATATATATATATATATATATAAAATAAAAAGTGTGAGAAGCCGTGAACGTTTTCTTTAAAATATGTGTTTATTGTTTTGATATTTATACAGGTTATGAAGTATTAATTATTCATTATATATATATATATATATATATATATATATATATATATATATATGGGCAGCATTCTTTTAATTATGTTTCGTTAAAAAAGACCGCCCAGGTAGATTTTATTATTTCCCAGTAGTTTTCCATGTTTCCTTTTTGCTGGAGATAAGGAATCTAAAAATGTAACATAATTTTTTATTTCCAAGCGCTTTCAACCACTTCACTGGCCATTTTCAAGGATGCTATTTTTTCGATATTGTTAGTTTATCCTCTTGTTTTGACTGTAAGGTAATTTCTTTTCCTTTAAAAGTAATCTCGTGATGCGCCCAACTGACCATCACATTACGTATCTCCAGCAAAAAGGAAGCATGTAAGAATTGCGGAAATTTGTTTTTTAAATAATAAACGAAATATGTGTGTTGAGTGTGCAATTAACAAAATCGAACTAAAATAAATTTTAGCAAACATATATATATATATATACTTATGTGTAATGTGTGTGTGTGTGTGTGTGTGTGTGTGTGTGTGTGTGTGTGTGTGTGTGTGTGTGTGTGTGTGAAAGTTTTATTAAAAACCACTGAAAAAGTGCTGTGGTTAAATTTTGTATATAATTTTTAATATGTCCTTATAATTTTTACTTTTCAGAAAATAAATTATATAACGGTTGTCTAAATATTTTATATATCCAAAATATATTTTATTTTAAGTTATATAAGTATAGACAAAAGCTTGGATATATAAATCATTTAAACAATTTTCATATAAATTATATCCTGACAAAAATATAAGAACACATCAAAAATTATATATAAACTTAACCACTTGTCAGTCGTTTTTAATGAAACTTGCATAAAAGAAGGATTACTACCAAATAATTGTCTCGAAAATCTACAGTGAATGTATAAAATAGTCGCCCCAAAAACTTAGTTGGCAGTTGTAGATTAAACCGAAAAAAATAAACAACTTTTTTAAAAATTCTGTGGAAAACTAAGTTTAACTGTTATAGGAAAATTTTACATTAAGCCCCGAAGCTGTGAAAAATTCCGCAATCGTAAATTTTTCTTAAATTTTAAATCAGAATTCATGATAGTTTCTCAAGAAATTGTTTAACATGTATGAGTTGATGTTCAAATGAAATTACATTTTAATTTGGAGTTCTATTTCGGTTTTCTTGATGACTGAAATCGTTTTGAAGATGAGAAAAATAAAGCGATTTTTGTCGCATGTTGGCGTCATTCACATAAATTAACATTTAAAAACTTTGGAACTTTCATTATAATGGAATTAATGTTCTCTAATTTGGGGAACGGGAAACCAACTCTTATCTGTCAAAAGTAAATCTCAACATTTTAAATGTCGACTTATTGGGAATTATAAGATAGATAGATAGATAGATAGATAGATAGATAGATAGATAGATAGATAGATAGATAGATAGATAGATTAATTAACAGTGATAGAGAAAGAGTCACTACAAACTTTGATACAACTTTATATAGACTATTTTAAACTAAATACCGACTTCATTGCGCAGCATACTAAAAAATAGGCTAAGTAAAAAATCTTCAACAAAATAAGAATTAAGTGATTAACAAGATCGAACTAAAATAAATTTTAGCAAACATATATATATATATATATATATATATAATCAAAAGGAAAACTTTTCTTCGCTAAAGCGTTTCGTCCCCTGTGGGGATTTATCAGGGTAAATGTGACATTTTGACTATTCAGACTGCCATTTAAAAATATATTTTATTTATATCTCACACACACACACGCACACACACAGAGACATATATATATATATATATATATATATATATATATATATGTGTGTGTGTGTGTGTGTGTGTGTGTTAATAAATTGAACAGCTTTATCTTACTCTGATGAGCAGGTTTGTGTCTGCGAATCTCAAAGCCGAGAGATCTAACATTCAATATTTTATATCACATATATATATATATATATATATATATATATATATATATATATATATATATATATTGAGCACTCTGGAAGAATGGTAGACTTTGTAAAAACAGTTGCTACTCTAGCGTCTTCGCATCGTTCATTCAGTAATGAATTAGAACACTCTTAGCTACTGATGTATTTTTACATGATATATCACACACTAAAAAATCTATCTCTTTCTACCATAGCTCAGCGGTAGAATCGCCTTCTGATTTCAGTTCGGTCGGGTTTCACTCCTGGCAACCTCATGTCTAGCTGTACTGATAACCTGCGAAACAGATCTGTCTCCGGATGGCGATAGATAGATAGATAGATAGATAGATAGATAGATAGATAGATAGATAGATAGATAGATCAGTAATTTTCACACTATATTGCAGTGAGCAAACTTCGGCATGGACTGTAAATCATTGGGAGGAATGTTCTTTACCCTGCTACATTGATCCATGACGTCTTCACAGAAGTTTTGAATTCTGCTTGTGCCTTTCTCCTAGATTGATTGTCCTAAAATGTCAAAAGAACCAAGTCTTATTTACTATTATAATATAGTTTATATGAGGAAAATGGAGGTTCTTCACTTTAAGATGTGAACAGTAGATTAATTAATTCTATTTGCCACGAAAGTAATTCTTCTTATTTTATTACCAGGTTTACTCTTATAATTGCTGTTTTTTATCACAACATTTTGGGTCGATACACTGTTCATTACTATCCTTATTTCATTACTAGTTTTATTGTTTTATTGATGTTTCTTCGTTCGTATGTCGTTTCGTTGTATGCTACTTCTTTAAAATTTCCGCTATCGGTCCAATGGTCAAAAAGTGTATTATCTGAGTGCAAAATTTCCAAGATGGCAATACACGTTGTAATTGCATTTTTATTTTTTTAAGTGATACCTGACATAATATTTATTAGCCGCATCCAATATATAATTCAAAATGTATATAAAAAGAAATTATACAATAAACATATTAGTTGATAATTAACGAAAGAACGGAAAATTAATTACTCTAAAATGTACCGACACACCAATTTGGAAGGCTTTGTCTTTGAGTGTTGTGATAAAATGCATATCTGGCAATAAAATAATATTATTGAAATTGCTTAATCTTTAAAAATAAATAAATGAACCTTCACATTCACGTAATGTTCTAGTGGCGAATAAAATCGAAAATCAATTTTCCTTCACCTGTTCCCTTTCTTTGTTCCCATCAAATTTTTGCAACAATTCATTCTTGCCATATTATTCGACAAGTTTCTTGTTTGCTACTTTCTGTTTTCAGACACAAGGTTATTCTGTAGCCTACCTCAAAGTAGAATTAGGTTTTTGGGAGGATTTGGAGTGGGAATTTCACTGTTAATGACCGTTAGAATTCGATCTCAAGTTAAAAAAAAATATCAAGATTTCGTGTGCTCTCCGCACTTAGAAAATTGGCACAAAGAGTCTTCTTATATTCATCTCATTAGAACTATTGATGTGCTTCTTCTTCTTTGAGCTGAGTTCCGTCAACACATTGGCTCTCCGCAATTTTCTATCATGTGTCTTTTAGCATTGTTTCTCCCATTGATAAGGCCCCACTCCCGTTTCAGCATCTATTCACACATATTTGTCAGTAAAGTGACTTGCTGGCTTCCTCTACCTTTCTTGTTCTCAATATGTCCCGTGAGGGTTAGGTTTTCCAAGCCCGCCTTCCTCATTACGTATACAAGGAATTTTAGCTATATTTTCTTGATTCTGAATATAAGTGTTTTTTGTTTTTGGTTTTTTGTTTTTTGTTTTTTTTTGTTTTTTGTTTTTTTGTTACTTCATTTTTGATTATCTGCTCCGTTCATGGAATTTTCATTATCCTCCTGTTGTACTACATTTCTGCTGCCAAATTTTTCCTTGTCTCTGGGTAGATTGTCTAACATTCAGTGCCATACAAGAGGATCATATAAAGACCCAGCACTTTTTCATGCGGTAGGTTCATCAAATATCAAGAAATGTTTTTCTTTCCTCATTTTTTTTTTTTGTAGCAAAGTCTTACATTTTTTATTACTATAAATGTTATTTTTAATGGATACACTTGTTTGAATTATTATCCTCCACTTTCTTCCTTAAACAGTGAAGTTAATAACAACTGGTCTAGGTCGAGAAGTCCTACTAAAGAAGAATGGTACCTTCTGACAGGAATCGAACCTATATCCCTTTTTACACTCTTATAGCCGAAGCAAACATAGCATCATCACAGATCATTTAGATAATCATCATCTTCATTCTATTGCTTAGATAAGATGACTAATTTATTTTAAACTCATTTTAATCTCGTAATGACCGACGGTGGGATTAAATTCAAATAGTGAAAATTCAGAAATGTTTCAGTGCGAGGATCTGATTCCGAACTTTGAAAAAGAATAGGGGTGCTGAAATGTCCTCAAACCAAAGAAATTTCAGAAAGGAAGCACTAAGTATGTGTTGAATTTATAGAATGATATTTATGTTTCATTACTCTAGATTATAGTTCATGGTCAAGCCGAGAACTTTTGAGCATATCTTCATAGATATGAAATAAGACGAGTTTTTTCTTTATATGGAGTCAAGTGCAGAGAAAGAAAATCTCGTTGTGTCAAATATCGAAATAGGGAATATCTGCTTTGATTCGGTGAAAATTACGAATCTTGTAAAATAAGATTCTCTCTGTTTAATTGTTTAAGCATTATTTTTAATGGATACTCATAATAGTTTTTATTAGTTAACAATATATTTATTTATTTACATGTACCGGTTTGAATATTCGATAAATCTTTTTAGAAAAATATGAGTCCTCCAAATATTCAAACCAGTAAAACGATGTAAATAAATAAATAAACTGTTTGATAATAAACACAGAGCATCTATTCAAATATCCATTAAGAATAACATCGAATGAATTAAAAATATGTCGGATTTAATCTCTTTCCTAAAATATATATGCCTCACTCTCATATATGTCTTCAATCTTCTGTTTGCTAAAATATAATTTCTTCATTCTTCAGGTTCATTCGTTTTTTTAAAAAGCAAATGACCCTGATGAGGGGTGACATTGCAATAATGCCATCACGAAACTCGCCATGACTGAAAATATACTGCTCAGCTAAATGATAAGCTTTTCTACATTAATTCTATTAACGCTCTATTCTTATCTTGATATCGAGCACTTTATCACAAAAAATCTGCTTGCCTAAAATGCTTTTTCACTAATAAACTACTGAGAAAAACAGCAATTTTCACACTAAACATCATTATAATTTAACACTATATATATATATATATATATATATATATATATATATATATAAACAGAAAAGATCTTACTATCTATATATGTGTGTGTGTGTGTGTGTGTGTGTGTGTAAATGCGTGTGTAGGCATGTGTGTGTGAATGCGTGTATGTGTGTGTGCCTGCCTACCTGCCTGTTTGTGTGCGTGCCTGTGTGCATTTTCTAATCAGGTACAAGCATGTCTGCCGACATAATTGCATCCATCTTCTGTTTTAAAATTGCCTTATAAGCAAAATTTACACACGCACATGTACACACACATACATAAGGACATGCACAAACACACACACACACACACACACACATACATATGCAACAATGTGAGGGAGATAAAGGTGAAGGGATTCAAGAGTTAATTACATAGCAAAGCTTATTTTAACGCACAAGCGTCATTTCAAAATGCACGTTTTTACTTAATGAGCTACATCCCATCCAACTTGTGGGCCGTATCATGAAACAATCGAATTCGCCATACGCATCCTCCTTTTGCAGTTTCTCATTGTTTAATATCCCCTCTCTCTCTCTCTCTCTCTATCTATCTATCTATCTATCTATCTTTTGAATCGGCCGCCTCTGCTATTTCTCATCGTTTTTATCTCACTGTCTTGCCATCTTCAACAATCTATAGCAGTTGCACAGCCGTGACATAGTCTCTTCTCATCTATCTATTGTCTTTCCCACTACACACGCACACACACATTTACTTACACACACTCCCCCCCCCACACACACTCACATATGTGTGTGTGTGTGTGTGTGTGTGTGTGTGTGTGTGTGTGTGTGTGTGTGTGTTCTCTTTTCTGTAGCTGACTTCGGTTAACAAAGGCAAGCGTCACCTCTTTGACAAACAAGGCGGAAATTCACAAGAACAATAATTTCAATAAATTACATTCCATTCCATTTACTTAAATTAAAAGTGTACAGTTAAACGCAAAATTAAGTTAGGAATATGGCAAAAAAGATTATGTTGCGCCAAACTTTATATATAACATGATGAATATTGTCCAAATTCATTAATTAAATAATCATTAACTCCATCGGTTCGAGAAACAAGTTAATATTTTTAATACTTTATTATATAACTTTATTATATGATCAGTATCTGAGCATGAACACGCACTTATGGTACCAGTAGGAAATATGTAAGTTTAGAAACTTAACTAAAACTTAGCTAAACTTAATGTTGTCTGGCACAAGAGATGATAGAGGCGTTACCAGCGCTAAAGAAACTCGCTAAGAGAGTGATTTGGTCTGCGAGACGAGATGGCTAACCATTATGCTATAGTAGCTGCTATTTTACCAATCATATTTAGTTTGGTACGTGTCCACAAATATGTGTAACCAATTGAAGATCGAACTCATTACTCTGTAGTAATGGCCAATAGTTGTTAATTACATGGGTTTCTTTAGTTTAACACACAGGTTACAGGTTGGTGTCTTTCCAGAAGTTCGACATATCTCCTGAATTTTATTTTAATTAATATTGTTTATTTTTCACAATGTTTCGGTTCGTTAATTTTTCTTATTTTTTTTTTCAGCGGTGTGTGGGGCAGTGTTTGGGAGTAACCCACCGTCAGTACTGTAAGGCACAATGATAACATTAGTACCGAAATTAAAGTATTGTAGTTATAGAATTTTCTACATAAATATATATGATAGAATAAGGAAAAAGAAAAAAAGGGAGACGTATCTCAATCTGACTTTTGCACATTTATTAAACCTTCATCATAGACAGAGTATATATATATATATATATATATATATATATATATATATATATATATATATATATATTCTTCAGAGACCGAAAATGCGTGTAGATATAAATACAGATATCGATATATTAGATATATCATTCATATATATATATATATATATATATATGTATGTATATATATATATATATATATAGTTTTAGTGCAAAGATTTTGTAACTTTAACTGAGCAGGTTCATGCCAACTTTGAAGTCGACAAATTTTTGCACTAAATCTAGCAACGCTCTATCTCCTCCCCAATATCGAGGATTTTACTATAAAAAAATGCTTAATAAAATACCTTTTATCAGTAAAACTACTGAAAAATCAACAATCTTGGCGCTAAAACTATCACAACTAAACACTATATATATATATATATATATATATATATATATATATATATACATATATATATATATACCGTCAGGTGGTTTATTCGCTTGACGCTCGTGGTAGCGCGAAACTTAAGTGACGGCCCGAAGTTTGTCTCTTTTGAAATGTGACACCGTGTAGCGTTGTTGCTCTGTATCAATAACTTAGGGGTCTAGTTTCCTTGGTTACTGTTTAGGTAGGTACCTGCCTTTTGGTGCTTTTGTTTTTTTCTAAATGTGTTTATTTTTACGTCATTGTAAAGGTTTTCTTGTTTCGCTTTGTTTGTATTTTCTTTTTTATTTAAGTACATTTTTTTTTTTTTTTGGTCACATGGTTGGTTTTCTGTTCTTTGTACCAGAGGCGTTGATTAAGAGAAAGGATCTAAGTATTTTTAATCATTTTTTTTATTTTAATCTAACACGTTCAAAATTTTTGTAAAAAAAATTGCGTCAGCGGTGCACTAAAGATTACTACGGATATTTTATAGCTGTTTTTCTGGTAAAAATACATTAATTTGGAAATTCTTACAAAAATTAAATAAATGCCTGATTTTAATAGTACTTTCAGGATGTTTTAAAAAATGAATGGAATTATTTTTTAAATTATTATTTTTATACAATCTTAGTAAAAATGTATATATTTTTTACATCTGTTACTCCCTCTAATGATTTCAAGAAATCTCTAGAAATTGAATATTGCTCGCAAACTTTGTTTTATTAGGAAAATACAGGACTCCTTGTGGAATGTAAATCTTTTTCTCAATAGTAAAATTTTAAAATGCAACAAAACTACGCCATTTTTATTTAGGTAAGTTTTTAATTTCTTTTATATATAATATATATTAAGAATATCATATTCTGAAGACGAAAAAATCGGTGAAGAATGAATTTTTACGAAAATTGCTTTCATTTTTCTTTGTCAATTATAATGATGTATAAAGTTTCAAACACCTTTTGAAAAATTCTACCTGTATTTGGTTATTAAGTTATTAAGTAAAGACTAAATTTACTAATCGAACATTGGAAAGATTAATACAAATTATTTCGCGCTAAGATATTTTAAATAATTTAACTTTTTTATGTAGAATACTTCATTTTTTTTTTATGAATGGAATCTTATAAGTGGCATATCATTAAAAGACCACGTGTTTCAAGGTTTGTTTCCTTACAAAACGTTCACTTAGGTTTAATAAATTTATGTCTTTTTTTTGGTCAACCATACTTAGCTTTTCAGCACGTCTGGCTTCCATCAATCACTTTGCACGTCAGAAACATAGAACCACCGTGATTAAGAAATGCTTGTATTCTAAATGTAATGCTGTAAGCAAGTAATACTCGTTTCATATCAGATTAATTTAACTTTAAATTTGCTAATCTTCTAAAACAAAGTGTCACAGATGTATATTTTATTTCTGCAAGATTTTTTAAAACTGATAATTTTTTGTTTATAAATTTGTCAATCTGTCACAAATGAACGAAAAATGATAAATTTTGAAAACTCTAAAATATTTGTGATCCCAATCAATGTAATTTCTATTTGAAATACATCAAAGTGTTTTGCTAAATAGCAAATTTGATTATTTAACTTTCAATTAAAGTTAAAATAAAGTTTCAAAAAAGCATTTTTTATTTTTAAAATTTACTTTCAACCTTAGGTATCGAAAATGAAGGAATTAAAAGGCCAATTTAAAAAAGTGATTTTTAAAATAATTTTAACACTTTATATATGCAAAAATAGGTTTTATTTTATGATTTTTTTAAGCAATCCATAATCAATCTGACTCCTTCTCAACTCCTTTCTTTACATTCCAGACAGTGCACAAGAGGGTTACAATGATCTTTGCATACGTTTCTACCACAATTATCACATACATTCTTCATTTAGGGTCCCGTTCTTGTAATTCACACAAATGTTAGAAATGTCAAACTCAGAAACTCCTTCATAGATGCATACATAAACCTACTTATCTAAAAATGCAATTTTAACTTACCGCTGGCTAAATATTAAGGAGAACATATTCCGGTGTAGTCAAACACCCATCGTTACTAACGCTCAGTTATAGGTACAGCACCATTTAGTATATCATCTGAAGGAGTCTGAGGAAGTAAATCAACCGAAATGTTAGAAAAAAGAAAAAAATAGCCACATAAAATTGTCACATATTATCGAAAATGACTTAAGGCCATATATCGTTCGATCACCGAAGTTAAACAACGTCGAGTTGGTCAGTACCTAGATAGGTGACCGCTTGATAATATCAGCTGCTGCAAACTTGGATGTACGGATGGTGCAAATGACAACAGCTCGGAATGAGAAATCAGAGGGCACAGTTCGAATTCCAGTTAGGTTTGTTAGATTCACTTAAACGCAAATACCCTTGGGTACTGAAAAGAGACATGATCGACGAAACATGTCATAGCCACACCTACCAACACGCATAGAATCGGCGCGGTAGATGAATGGTTCATTCACCCGCATGAATCTGGAGAGGACCTACGTCCAACAAATAACCTTCACAGGCTGAGAAGTGAACTCCCTGACTACTAAATAAAAACCTGTTCTTCATACTTTCAAATTTAAACCATCAATCGTGTATCTACGATGCATCTCTTTCGGGCACGTCGTCCAGAGTTGGTAACCAGGCCTTTATGCAAGTAAGTCTGCGAGTAAAAATTTGCACACGAAAACTAGTTTACAACATTTTCACAGGAATTTGGCAAATGATTGGCGGAAACCCTTACTCTAGAGTCTTATCCCTTTACTATACACTTAAATTATTATGTGCGGCCATCTTAATGCGAGAGTAACTAAGTTTCTATTCACACACAATTTCTCATGTAGTGTATGAATGATTCTCACTGGTTAAGCCATGAATTTAACATTCTGTTAGACTAAACTAGGTTCAGAAAACAACCGCTAAGGATTCCTTAGTAGATTGGGTAATTTTGTATTTCATCGCAGCGCCAGTGGTCGATCTGCGAAACCATTTTTAAGCCCGGATTTTTTGTATGTTTGATTACGAGGCAAGCAATTTCTTTTCCCTTGGGAGAATAGCATAACACAAGCTTCCTACCTGTAGTTTTCAGTATTTGTCTACCTTTTTAAAAAATTCCATACCTCTTCATGGTGCTCCACATATTACCTGTCTTTATTGTCTGCGAATTGCTATTCTTGGAAAAGAAAGAGTGATTCCACGTTAGCTTCTCTACAATTTGGAATTCAAAGATTTTCTCTTAGACTGGTTGGCACTCAAGGCTAGAGATTCCAGTCTACCCTGTTTTTTTTTTTGTTTTTTGTTTTTTGTTTTGTCTTTGTTTTGGTTTTGTTTTTTTTTGTTTTTTTGTTTTTGTTTTTTTGTTTGTTTTTTTTTTTTACCCAAAGCTGGAGGAAAAGAGATCGATCCACGCCTTTCGCAAGGGCTTTAGTGCTAAAGCGAATGCAACTAAGCTGGTATTTGGACTCGGCTCGCTAATTTCTCTTTGACCGTTACGCTAATCACACATCCAGCATATTTGGCTAAAACAAGCTTAACAAAATCGTCCTTACCATCCCAGTTTTCTAATCGAATGTGAGCGATCCTCACTGCATGCACCCTACTGTAACTTTGTGTCAGACCAAGGTAAGCTTCTTTTAATAATAATAATAATAATAATAATAATAATAATAATTTCGGCGATCGTTTATGGAAACAAAATTTTGACGTTGTTAATAAAATCTCCATAATAATTTTTATATTGAGTTTGCCACGGTGGTATTTTAAATATTTTTTACTTCTAACCTGAGCTTGTTTTTTATTCTATGTGTATTTAAATGAAAAGCCAACATTTAAAACTGGTCAAATAATCTGTTCCAACTTTGGATGTCGATATTCTCTAAACTTAGCTTAATACGTCTGGTTCACACTCATTCGCAGTTTATTTTTAAAGGACGGTAAAGGTTTATTCCTTGTTTCCTGTTCGGGATTGTGTTTCCGGTTCCTTTTTAAAAGTTTACTTCTTCATTACGCTTTAAACGTGTCCAACATAACTTGGAAATATTATTCATTAATTAAATCTTGACGTCTTCAAGACTAAAATTAGGCGTTATTTTCATGTATAGCTCCAAGAACTTCACTTCTTGTCCTTTCTTACGTTAAACTACACAGAAACCTCTACCTTGAGTGACTCTTGGCTGAATATCAGTAAAAAGAAAGATACTGTATACAAGCAGATGGAAGATATTGACGAGTAAGAAGGTGATGTTACATCAATTCTCGACGAGAGTTTCTTAACCGGTAAGTCTAGGCTCACTAATGCGCCCTGAAATGTAGCCAGGTGCGCCCAAAGTTAATAATAGAGCAATATATGCATTAGTTTTATATTAAAAAAAAAAATTCTAAAAAGCTAGAGACACAAGAACATGTCTTCTATATCTAAGTCAAGTTTTTGTTTTTTTATATTTTAAAATAGATGCTAAATTCCTTAAGAAAGAATCGATATTCCTTTGCCTTTTGCCTTCCTGAAGAAATTTATTATCGGTCTCTCTGAAAGATAAAATAGGTTTTTCATAGATTATTTTAAATGAAAACAGTACTAGTAATATTCTTTGGGAACACTTAACCAAACTTTTAAATTTTCAGATTTCATGACTATTTAAATGTTTTAAATTTATTTAAATATTTAAATATTAAAATTTAAAATGCATTCCTGTTTAAATTTTTCTACAAGTGCGCCCTTTGTTGAGAAATGTTGCTCTCGCGTATGAAATGTTTACTTATATCTGTACTCAAAAACCAGCCTCTGCTACTAGTGGGAAAAAACACGTAACGTAACTATTTCCTTCACGTTGAATACACCGGTTTTCGCTCGATCACCGAAGTTAAGCAACGTTGAGCCTGGTCAGTACTTAGATGGGTGACCGCTTGGAAAGGTGCTGTAAGCGTTTAGTGGCGGATGTGCGTTGTGATGCAGTGGATATCGACTCGGAAAGAGAAATCGGTGAGCCGAGTTCGAATTCCAGTTGAATACCCTGCATTCACTTAAGCACTGGTACCTTTGGGAAAGGTATTAATCCGTCCCTTTCCTCCAGTTATGTGTTAAATAACAAGGGTAGGACTTGGGGACCCTACCCTTAAAAACAAATCCCAATGAATCTTGATACACGAAAAGAAAAAAAAGTATTACTAGACACAAAAGCTTATATAAAAACAACAATAAATTGTTGAAAGAAAAAGGTATTACCAGCAATAAATAAATAAAATTTAATTGGCAATAAATGACCCGCCAAGGATGATATGCCATAAAACAAAAACAACCAACTAACCAATCATTTCTAAGGCAGCGCGCTCAGTATATATCATTTTTTTTATCATTCTTGCATGTTGTCAGCGGGATGTGCGTTGTGGAGCATTGGATATCGGCTCGGAACGAGAAATCGGGGAGCCGAGTTCGAATTCCAGCCGAATTCATTGCATTCACTTACGCGCAATTACGCTCGGGAAAGGTATTAATCCGTCTATTCCTTCCAGTTATGGGTTAAATAACAGGACAGATTGGGTTCTATAGCTTTGGTCGGCAACTTGTCTACCGCAGAAAGCAATGGCAACCTACTGCGGGATAATCTTCTGTCTAGTCAGTCATGTCTCTTTCGAAACATGATCGCCCAAGCGTGTATCACTTAACTGAGTGACTGACATGTTGTCAAAATATTTAATAGTAAAATAACTATAGTTGTAACAACTAAACTATCAACAATTTGGATAGTGAGAATATTACATCAATTAACGCGTTGTCCATCATATGACGGTGTTCTTATATTGTGAATATACATATGAAGTTATAAGTTAATATCAGATTTTGTCATTTTCGGTCATCCATACTAGCTAACACAGATAAGCCTCGTCAATTTAAAATTGTTTCATCACACATATATTAGAAAAGATAACTCATTAGTGAAATTAGTTGTAAACAAATATATTTTCATTATATTTTAAATAAAACGTTTTGTTTTGTTTCGTTTTTTCAAAATCCAAATAATTAATCATCATTATGTTTGTTGTTTTTTATTGTTGTTTCGTTTTACTTCTATAATAGCTACTTTATTTTTAGAAGATTTTAATTACAAAGTTGGCTGTCGACAAACATTAATCATAGCGTAATCAAAGTTAATTTTGGATAACAAAAATAGATATGAAATATGGCAATTATTCTGATGAGCTTTTCTCCCTGGTGCCTAGACTCCATGAATTTCAGCGTGCTAGGATTAAAATGCAACACCAATTGCCATCTTCTGTCTTCCTGAAAACTATTCTTTTATGGTTCCTATTCTCTTTCACTCCCAGTAAACGATTGCGTCCTAGTGGCATTATTGCCTTGCCTGGGGTAAAATGATTAAAAAACTTAAACCTGCATTTAACAAAAACAAAAATTTATATTTTATTTTTTAGTATTAACTTTATGCTAATGCTAATTATATTATTTTATGTACAGACATTTGGGGCATATATATATATAGGATGAATAGAATAAATAAAGAACAAGTAGGAAAAAAGTGTCTTTAATATAATGTTTCAAGCTTCTTCAAAGATTTATTAAGGACGAATGATTTAAATCTCTAAAGAAGCTTGTTATAAGTGAAACATGTTAGATTAAAGATACTTTTTTCCAACTTGTTCTTTATATATTCTATTCATCATGTCGGATTCAGATCCATAAACAGACAAAAATTGTTTTGTTACCAATCATAATGATGGCATCTTTTAAAAATGAAATTGGATAATGAGCTGGCCAACTGGTTTCGCACCTTGCTCAACAGACCCAAATCGAGATAAGTAAAGAAATTAGCGTTTAAAAAAAAGAATGAAGAAGATGTAGAGAGAAAAAAACTAAATGGATATGAATCGGAAGCTAAATATATGCTCTCTCTGTTTGCACAGAGAGGGCTTTAAAAATTGAGTGTAGATGGCCTTCAAAACTTTTAGGTAATAACTTGAGTAGAACCTGCTTAAGATTGAAAATGTGCCCACAGTGAAGCTATATATACATATAAACGGTCTTTTCAACTAGATAATTCTCATTTCAAAAAAATCACCTGAAGATGAAGCAGTCCACATATAGGGGTAGCTTCGAAACCCAAAAATTTTGTGTAGTGATACTATGAATTTATAAACCATTGTAACAACTATTACAATATATATATATATATATATATATATATATATATATATATAGTCATCCGCAGACAAATCTGTTTCGCTGTATCTGATTGCTTTTTACCCAGCACTGAAACCCTACCAAATTGGCGTCAGTCGATGATTCTACCTCTGAGCTATGGCGCTCGGTAGAAGGAGATAGACTTTTAGCATCTGATATATGATGTATACACACGCCAATAACTGACAGTGTTCTCATTCATTACTGAATGAAATATATAGGTGATAGAAATGTATTCGCCTGAAGAGAGTGAACTTTGGACTCGAAACACGTGTAGTGACACAAATATAATTATGGACACTTAATCTATTATACAAATGATAAATAATATTATTAATTATAATAACAATAAATCTACACTTTAAACAAAACGTTCAGTACTTCTCACATTTTTTCACCTATACCAATTTCTCTCGTTGGAACAACTCCTATTTCTGTTATATATATATATATATATATATATATATATATATATATAAGTGTGTATGTGCGTATCTTTACGGAGACAAAAAGAT